>JAACNH010004555.1:0-23587 GCA_019447015.1 Hymenochirus boettgeri | reverse complement strand
TGAGAAAGAACTCTCTCAGAAGTAGCATCACCAAAATAAAGTGAGCCACGGAGCCTCCACAGGTAGGAGGAGGGGCGTCATGACGCGGCCAGGAGGGGCAGGACCAGGAGAGCGCGGGGATAGGGATTGGAGGGAGGGAAGGGGAGAAGCGAGCGGGGGGAGGAGAGGTGATAAAAGGTCTCAGGGCTGAAGTGGGAGGCCGCATTTTACAATCTAACGGTTCCGAACAATGACTCACCTGGACTCCCTAATGGCGGTGATCCGAAGGAGGCTCTCAGCGCGGCGAGGATGGCTGTGGCAGCTTATCCTCTGGATAACATGGCAGGGGACACTGGTGAGGACACGGCCAAGAGAAATAGAGAGGCGGACCAGACAAGGAGTAGGGCCAGGAGTGCGGCGAACACGCCTCCATCACGCTCAGCCCTTCACACACCACAAAGAAGGAGACAGAGGAGGACAGCCCAAGTCGCGAGGCGTCGCGAAGGAAACGCAGAACACAGGGGCCTCTGCTAGCAATTCTAGGGAAGCAGGAACCCCAGCGGCAGGCCCAAACTCCAGAAAAGGCCATCGTCAGGAATCACAGGAAGGCGCACCAGGAGCGAAACAAGGCTTCGGTAGGTGAACCAGACGGGGGGTGCGGCCAGGAGAGGGAACGGCCCGGTCCCCACCAAATCCCAAGGAGTGTGCGGCCTGGACTACAGGTCAGGGTGGGAAACGTGGCCAGTACCACCTTCCCAGCAAAGAGGGGTAGGTGCTACTAGCCGTGACAGGGGGGGAGGAGGTCGCCATCCCAGTTAACAGAGTGACAGGTATTGCTCCCTCTCTCTGGCCCTAAGGTACAGTTCCAGGGTCACAAGCAGCCACTGGCGTGGCAGAGGGGGGGGGGGTGGTATCACAGCAACAGGGCAGATTGCTCCCCCTCCTTGCTTCACAGGTTCAGGCCAGAAGCATCCTTCTCTCAGACGGCACCCCCGCCAGCATCACAGTGTTTACAACAGGACGGACATACGCAAACAGCTCACGCAGTTACTCACTGTCACAGCCCAACTCTCAGCCAACAGCAGCCGCAGAACCTTCTACATCAGGTAACCCCTTTATTCCCCCTTGTCTATCTCTCAGTCTGAGGTCAGGGGTCCGGGTCAAGATGACTTCCACAGTGGGGTTATAGTTTGGTGACAGGGCCTTAGGCAATTACTCTAATGGGACAGCGAACAGAGTTCAGTTACACTCCACGCTGTGAACACTCAGGCAAAGTGTTGGGGGCACAAGGAATCGGGGATATAGCTTTACGACAGACAGCTCTCAGCTACAGGGAGCATTTCATATTCACCCAGTGAAGTGCCCAGTGTCGTTTAAAGGGGAACACAGATTAGGCAAGGAACGGGTTATGGCACAGAGTCGATAGGAAACAATCAGTCTCCGACTCGGCAAAAAGGGCACCCGTACGTAGCTCGTGGGTCCATTGGGAGCACATGTCAAACCAGAGACTAAAGAACAGATCTGGCACGGCGAATATGTAGATCATTTCACGCTGCTTCCGAACGGGTTTACATGGACGTTGGGAAAGAGGGAAGGAGCAAGAAAGGAGAAGACGACGGAGCGACAGGTTGATACCACGCACGTTCGGGAACTGGCTTCAAGCCTATGCCATAATGGCAAGCATTCAAGAACAATAATACCTATAGATAATAGAAAAAAACAGTTACCTCCAAAGTAAATATAATAAAACTAGAAAAGCTAGAGGAAAAAAGCGGCTAGTATAAAACTTAGTATTTATTAGGTCTGCTGTTGAGTATATGAAACTACCTGTTTGTGTATGCCTGTGAGGTTCTCATTCATCCAGGTCATGGTATATCTGTTGATTCAATAGATCATCTGGACTTGAAGTTTAGTTCTTGAAGCGTGTGCTAGTCATCGACTGGTTTCTCAATTCAGAAGAATTGTACAAGAATCGTGTGGCAATTATGTACCCTGGAAAATCCCAATAGCGATATCACAGCCAGGTGAAGGGTGTGATTGGATAGTGGCTAAGAGGGTGTTATAGGAACGCCCAGAGTAAGGTGGTTAAAACAGCATTGTACATGGCAGACAGGGGTGGGGGGGTCGACACCAACTGTCTTCAAGAATACATTTCAAGTCCAGTTGATCTAATTGAATACAACAGAGTATACCTGTTTGTGATCCGGAGCGGATCTCTATGGTGGGTTAGCGTTAAAAGATATATTCATATTATAAAATGTTGGGATATTGGATCTTTATATTGATTTACTAGATGGTATACTTGTGTTGCCAATTCAAGGGTTACTCTGCAGGGTTTTGTACCGGCTTGACATGATTGGAGCTACGGTCACGTGATCTGTGACGTACCTGATCAGCTGACCGTATCTTGTACATTTAAACTCGGGTGCAAACGCCGATAGCAGCGCCATTGAAAAAGCCCCCTCGCGGGGAGCGAAACGCGTTTGGGGTGCTCCACCAACTAAGGTTTCTCCTACTCTATTGGAATGTTGTGACACTGGTTTATCAACTTATGCCCTGTTACTCTGCTTAAAGTCCTGACTGCCTTGCACGGATGAATGAATTGACTTTCTGACTGATCAAGGATAATGGGGTGTTGGGAGTCCTCTACATACATATAATTAATGTGTAGGTGGGGTATAGGCATGTGATACTTACATGTTGTTGTAATGATTTAAGGATATTGCACACTAATGATATACCTAATTTACTCTGTGAGTCACTACTTTGTCACTAATCTTGATACTATTTTAATAGACCTATAAAATACTAAGTTTCTTAGATACTAGCCGCTTTTTTTCCTCTAACTTTTTCTGTTTTTTATAATGGAAAGGCATATCGGTGAGCATGTCCAGAAACAAGTTCCATGTTATGCTACCTTAGATGCATATGGGAGCTCACAGGGTTATGGCAGCCAAGTGTGCTTAGATATGACGAGCAGTTTAGTCCAGAGGGGCGTACGCAAGGAGCTTAAAATGGGGCCATAGGGACATAGACTATGGATGAGGGTTATGACAGGTAGAGCTGGACAAACCTTCAGGAAGGCCAGTTTTCAGCCCTTTCCCGTCAACAGGATACACGTTGTCGGACAACAGGGCAGCCAAAAAAAGAGGGTCTTACTGGTCCTTCAACAAGGACAGTGCAAGTGGGGAGCAACATATAGATTCGACAGGAATGCCTTTTGTTTCAGGCGCACATCCATATGCCAGGTGTTTCAAAAGGTTGCGAGGAGCACAAGGAAAGACCAGAGATACTAGTGGAAAAGGGTGGTGACGCCAGTGAAGGTAGAGGCGATCAGCCTGGTCGATAGATACCCGGATAAGGATAAGGCTAAATTCCTATCAGAAGGTTTTAGTTTAGGATTCATTTCAGCTGCACTTGGTGCTCCCAAATAACAAAGAAAAATTCGCGTTCGGTTTTGGCCAATCCAGAGATTCGGGAGAAGCTGCGCAAAGAAGTTAAAGTTGCAGAATGGCGGGGCCTTTTCAGGACCCCCCATTCTCTTATTTGAGAGTTCTCCTTTAGATTTAGTCCCCAAAAAAGGAATTAAGCAAATTCGTCTGATACATCATTATCATACCCTGCAGGGGCAATCGATGAATGATGATAAGACAACAACTAACACAAGTGAGCTATACTTCATTCGATGCGGCCATTAGGTTAGTACGGGAAGCAGGAAAAGGGGCACAGATGGCAAAAAAACAGATGTCGAATCAGCCTTTAGGTTGCTACCTGTCCATCCCTCTGTTAGGTTGTTTTTTCGACAACCAATATTTGTGGAAAGGCCATTGCAATGGGCTGCTCGATTTCCTGTGCCTACTCGAGGCGTGTCGGTACATTTGGAGTGGGTGTTACGGCAAGAGGCAGGTGTTAAGGCCATAATACCACATTTGGATGATTTTCTGGTCGTAGGACCAAAGAACTCCAACCTGTCGCCAATACTACTGCAAACCATGGGCACGGTATGCCTGCAGTTTGGCATTCCTCTAGCGCAAAGACAAAACGAAGGCCCTTTCACGGTCTAAAAATTTTTAGGGATGAAATAGATACAGTGCGGCAGGAGTGCAGATTGCCCCATGAAAAAGTTACAGATTGACACACACAATCTCCCAAATCATTTAGCAAAAAAGATTAACCTTAAGAAAATGCCGTCCCTGTTAGGAAAACTTAACTTCGCCTGTAGGATAGTGCCTATGGGTCGAAATTTTTCTAGGTGACTTGCCCTAGCTACTGCTGGGGTCGGCAACCCCATCACTTTATTCGGCTATCACAAGCAATCAAGGAAGACCTTAGAGTGTGGCAAAACTTTTTAGAACAATTTAATGGCGCCAATTATTGGCTATCTAGGGATCTGGATAGTGACGACCTTCACTTGTTCACCGATGCCGCCGGTGATCAGGTTTGTGAGCCTATTTTAATGGTGCTTGGTGCGCTGCTCCCTGGCCGGATCGCTGGAGGTCCTCCCAAGTGATAAAAAATTGACATGTCTGGAATTATTTCCTATTCTAGGGCCTTGAACTGTGGGGATTGGTTTGGAGAACAAAAGTATCGTATTCCACACATGATAACATGGCAGTGGTGATGGCAGTAAATAACTTAAAGGATAAGTGCACTGTAAAATCAAGTTATGTTCATTGGAAGCTGCAGCTTTAAAAATACTGTTGCCATATTTATTTTACCTATGCCCTCCAGAGCCTAGCTTTGTGCCTTGAAAGTTGCTGACATATTTACTGGTTTGCTGAATTTGGTCTGAGATAATTCCAAGACAATTATGGAGAGGTGCTAAGTCGCAAGAGGCCATCGAACGAGTTCGGATAAGGTAAACAAGTCCCATAGCAAAATTCTACAATTAAATGGGGGTTGGTAGTAGCACATCCCCGATATCGCACATGACCGCTCTCCTTTTCCGCCCGGACGGGGGTTCATTGACGGAGGTTGGTATTGACATTTTTAATTTACAGTTACAAAAAACCGTTGTGGAGAAGGCTTTGTGGATTGGGCCGCCCTCACGGGGTTGAAGGTAACATAGTAATTAAGGTTGAATAAAGACATACGTCCATCAAGTCCAACCATTCACTAACAGTTGATCCAGAGGAAGGCAAAAAAACCCCAGCATAAAAAGGGGGGGAAAATCCTTCCGACTCCAAACGGCAATCGGAAAGTATCCCTGGATCAACCAGATCTATAGATGATAATACCAGTAATTCTCAATATTTTTTAGTTTAGAAACTTATCCAGGCCTTTTTTAAAGTTATTCAATGAACTTACCATTACCACATCTGCTGGAAGACAGTTCCAAGTTTCACCGTTCTCACTGTAAAGAAACCTTCCTAACCTGAAGATGAAACTTCTTTCTTCCAACCTTAAAGGATGTCCCGTGTCCTCTGATATGACCTATTAGTGAACAATGCACCAGAGAGCTCATTGTATGGGCCATTATAATATATTTGTACAAGGTTATCAGTCCCCACGCAAACCGCCGCTTCTCCAATGTAAACAGCCTAACTTGTCTAATCTGCCTGCATATCAAGCCCCTCCATTCCCCTATTAATTTAGTTGCCCTTCTCTGAACTGCCTCAATTCCAAGATGCCCTTTTGTATATGGGATTCCAAAACTGCAACGCATATTCCAAATGAGGGCCTTACCAGTGCTTGTAAAGAGGGAGAATAATATTTCTCTCTTGAATATATTCCCCTTTTTATACAAGGACAATATTGCTAGCTCTAGCTGTTGCTACCTGGCATTGTTTGCTACAGCTAAGTTTGTTATCTACCAGAACCCCAAATCTTTTCCATTACAGATGACTTAACACAGAGTTATTTATGGTGTAGATGGCACAGGATTATTAAATCCAAATGCATCACCTTACATTTATTACATTAAATCTCATCTGCCATTCTGCTGCCCATTTTGATAATCTATCTAGGTCTGCTTGCAGCACTTGCACATCATTGGAAGTTTCCAAAGCTCTGCAATAATTTAGTGTCATCACAGGGACCTGCTCTCAATGCCCCCTTCTAAGTCATTTATAAAAGATTAAACAGAAGCGGCCCCAGTACAGAACCCTGAGGCACTCTGCTTAGAACTTTTAGCCCACATAGATGTAGCTCCATTAACACACTCTGTTTGCGGTCCAATAACCAGTTCTCTATCCATGAACAAATGTTTTCTTCAAGGCCAACAGTCCTCAGTTTATACATTAGTCGCCTATGTGGCACAGTATCAAAAGCTTTTGCAAAATCCAAATATACCACATCCACTGCTGTGCCTGAGTCCAACTTCTTACTCACTTCTTCATAAAACCAATAAATTTGTCTGGCATGATTCTATTCTCATAAATCCATGCTGACTACTACTAATAAGATGATCTCTGGAGACCAAAGTCAAGGATATGATCCATTAACAAAGTTTCATCACCTCCCTACCACTGATGTTAGGCTGTACGTATCAGAAATAGGTAGAGACCGGACCAGATTCTGCAGGTTGATGTTAGGCTTACAGGTCTATAGTACCAGGCTGTGAACGACTACCTTTTTGAATATTGGTATACATTGGCTTTTTCCAACCAGCGGCACATCCCCATACAAAAGCGAATCTGAAAAATATGAGAAACAGTGGTCTAGCTAGAACTGAATAAGCTCTTTTAAAATCCTAGGATGCAATCCACTGGTCCTGGCGCTTTATTGATATAACTTTGTCTAATTGTTTCCGTACCATATCCTTGTTATCCAATGTGAAAAACTCTTCATTTCTTCCGGCATATTGCTACAATCCCTACTGTAAGGACAAGGTTGTCAACAGTAAAAACCGATGAAATAAACACGGTTTAGCAGATTAGCCTTTTCGGCATCCTCTACAACCACCTCAGCTCCATTATTAATGGTCCCACATTCTCAGTCCTCATCTTTTTACAATTTATATACTTAAAAAAAAAATTTTGAGGTTGGATGCTTTGTTCGGCAATCCGTATTTCATTTCTATTTTAGCTAGTTAATTGCTTTCTTGCACTCTTATTACAGCTTTGTACTCCCTGTGAAGCCTGTCTGTGCCTTCTGTTTTTAAAATTTTAAAAGCCCTTTTCTTTTTTTCCATTCCCTTTTTACCTGAGCATTAAGCCATGCAGGACTGGACCTAATTTTTTTACACTTGTTACCTAAAGGTACCGATTTGGAAATGTAATAGTTTAATATCCCTTTAAAAGTGGTCCACATCTGCCTCAGTTTCTTTACCTAGAAACAGTTCCCCCCAGTCTATGAGCAGGAGCGTCCTTTTAAAAGATAAAATTGCTTTCCTAAAACATAGTAATTAGTAACATAGTAATTAAGGTAAATAAAGACATTCGTCCATCAAGTCCAACCTAAAGTTAAAAGTTTTTGTTAAGCCAGTGCACTTTAGTTTTTGCAACCTATACTAAATGACACTATATCATGGTCACTATTCCTAAGCTTCCATTACCTTCATCTCCATAATGAGCTCAGGGTTATAGATATAACCAGATCCAACAACGCATTCTGTTAGTAGGAACTTCTACCATCTGTGAAAGAAAATGCTCATATAGAAAATTTAGAACTTATACTTTAGAGGTGCTGGAGTTCCCTTACTCCAATCTATGTCAGGGTAGTTAAAATCCCCCATGACCAGAACATGCCCCATCCCAGCAGCCTTCGCCAACTGCATATGGAGATTCATTTCCACCTCTTCCTCGAATTTGGCGGCTTAAATACTCCAACAATTAATTTACTACCTTCTTGCTTCCTATACACAGTTCCACCCATAATGTTTCTGCCGTATCGTTTCCTCCCCCATCTATTCCATCTTTAAATTTGGCTTCAATTCCTGTTTAACATACATACATACTCCTCCTCCTTTTTATTATAACTCGGTCATGTCTAAATAAGGAGTATCCTTCAATTTTACTGTCCAGTCGTGTGAATCATTAAGCCATGATTCTGCTATACCAATTACATCATACCTTTCCTTCAATGCTATTATTTCAAGTTTGCCGGTTTTTCCAGCCAGACTCCTTGCTTTGTAAAATACATTTTAGATATCAATTGATTACTTCTATACATGGTCGTACATGCCTCCTACCTCTATGCTCCCCCCTCCCCCTTCTCCTCCGTTGTGTTACTAGCCCCCAGATCCCTAACTTCTCTATCTACCCTGTGTAGTTAAACATTCCCTCCCCCCCCATAACCTAGTTTAAAATCTCCTCCAACCCCCAGCCATCTTCTCCCCCAAAACAGCTGCACCATCACCATTGAGGTGCAATCCGTCTCTACTAAAGAGCCTGTAGCCAACAGAAAAATCAGCCCAGTTCTCTAAAAACCCAAACCCCATCTCCTTACACCACCCTCTTAGCCACGCATTTATACTCATGAGCTCCGTTGTCTCCCTAGCGTAGCACGTGGCTGCGGTAGTATTTCTGAAATCATACCTGGAGGTCCTTGCTTTTAACTTGGCCCCAATTCTCGGAAATTATTTTTAAGGACCTCACCTCCACCTCTAACTTTGTCATTGGCACCAATGTGAACCAAGACCGCCGGGTCACTCCCAGCCCCACCCAATAATCTGTCTACACGGTCCACCACATGTCGAACCCTAGCACCAGGCAGACAACACACTGTTCGGATGTAGGGTCTGGCGACAGATTACCCTATCTACCCTTCTAATAATGGAGTCCCCTACCACTACACCTGCCTATCCTTCCTAGCCCCAGTTCTCCTCCCTTGTATTGGAGATGGCGTCCCTGGGGCTCAAGGGAAACACCGCTCCATACATGCTGCTTCCGAGCCATCGTCCTCCACATCTTCGCCTAAAATGACAAATCTGTTGGGATCAACAGCTGGGAAGAAGGCCCCTATCCTTCCGTCCCCTACTTCCCCTTGTGACCCTTAAAATCTATCTTCCTTCTCCACCTATCTGCCCCATGTCCACCCTCCAGTTTACTGGCCCCTGCCAGTACCTGCATTCCCCTGCAATGCTGAAGTTTACCCTTAGACTCTGGACCTCAGATTCCAAATGGGCAACCCACTCACATTCGACACATACATAGGTCCTTGGGGCGCTGCTCCAAGATCCCATACATGCGGCAGGATGCACATTGCACGGCCCCAAAACAAAACTGTCCATACTTAACAGCAATACACACCAGAGACAACGGAACAGCAATACACAGCAGAGACACAGCAATACACAGCAGAGAAATAGCAGTGTTGTTCTTAAACGCTTTCTCGTTTTAAACGCTTTAGTTTTTTAACACTCTCAATTCCCTTTTAAAACAGAAAATCGCTCAAGAGCTTGATCGCTCTGTAGAAATGACTTAAATGAGGTTCAAAAACACAGAGCCAACAGCCCTCAGCCAATTTAAACCAATTAGCTACACCCCATCCAATCAGTGAAAAGGAAAGAAAAAAAATGCCTTCCTTTGCTCTTACCAACCCCCGCTCTACAGGTAACAGTGCTGTTTAAACACCAGTATGTTTCAGTAACCAGTGCTCTGAGTTACTCAAACAATCCTACTACCTTATTCAAGCAGTAAGTAGTAAAAAACAAAAAACACACCAGTGATTAATTACTTACACAGGCACACTCCTAGAAATAAATAGTGTTTGGTTAGTAAATTTACTAGGCTGCAAACCACAGTAATAAACGCTTTAGTTTTTAACGCTCTCAATTCCCTTAAAACAGAAAAATCCCTTTAAAACAGAAAATCGCTCAAGAGCTTGATCGCTCTGTAGAAATGACTTAATGAGGTTCAAAACCACAGAGCCAACAGCCCTCAGCCAATTTAAACCAATTAGCTACACCCCCATCCAATCAGTGAATGGGGTGTCAACCCTCGAGCGTTGGCGGGTCCCTTCAGTCGGCCATGAAGGAGGAGAGTTACAATGTTATGGAAAAGGAGGATGGTAGTTGGTCCGGTGCTAGCCCCAAGGTGGGTGGTCAGATGATGATGGTGGTGAAAGCAAAGCAAAAGATCCAGCAAACCAGGAGGGAGCGGTTCCGCAGGATTAGATTATGGCCTAATTAATTATATGATTAGCGGCTGACAGGGACTCGGGTTAATACTAACAGTTCTGAGTATTTGTTATAATTGTTATATAACTGTTATTATAATTGTTGGCAATAAGAATGGTATCAGCAGTGTAACTTTATGCATTTGTATGGTAACAATGTTATATTATGTGATTAAAAATACATTTGGAATAAAATATGCTGTAATGTGTAAAATAAAGCTGTGGCCAGTAAAATTCCAAATAAGCAGGCGGTCGTGTCTTATTAAGGTTTTTAAAAGGGGATGCATAAAACAGTGCGGTCATGAGAATAATAATGTTTGCGTGTGGGCATCATTTTTTTTCAACCAGAGACACTCCATTGAAAACCTCAAGTCAGGATCTTGAAGGGACAGTTCAGTAGCAACCAAGATAGAAAAACATTTGAAGCCAAAATGATTCTGTTATTTGGCTCCAAAAACACAGGGGTTTAAACCAAGATTTGGGATTCCTAGCCCACTAAACTGTGATATATTTGTATGTAGGACAATATGTGGATGGTACACAATATGTACATATTCTCAGTGTCTGCTTTTCTCTCATCTAGCATCCCCCATCATTATTCCCCCCCCCCGCTACCTCTCACCTTTACATTTGGTTGGCCACCTAGTATGCGTTAGCTCTCTATTTTATTACCCCTTCATCCTCTGTATATTCTGGACTTTTTTTGGGGGAGGGGGTATTTTCTTGTATCTTATGCAATTAGCTTTTTACTTTCTGTTAACATTTGTTTCAATCAGAAATGCTCTGAACTGAGGAAGAGGATTGATCCCTCGAAAGCTTGTCAACTAAAATATACGTTGGTCCATTAAAAGTATCACAGTACTCTACTATTTACAAACAACAAAAAACTTCTGTCAATATTTCAATCTGATTGACGGAAATATTGCACTGGATGATGATGTTGAAATATCATACCTGTTTACTGGGCCTCACGATCCAGCCCTGTCCTCACTAATAGGTTGTCTGACTGGAATGCAAAATACATTAAAGGATAAGTTCACTCAAAAAGTGAAACTATCTATTTGCTCATCAATTGAAGAACCGAAAGTAAGGAGCTATGTCGACCTTCTGTTTTCAATTAAAGGGACAGTTCAGTGGAAATTATCAATATTTGTTAAATTGTTAGTTTGTGTAATGCCTTCTTAGTTATTCTACATATTCTCTTCCATTTTGAAAAATCAGTTGATTTCACCCATTGCTGTTCCCTGCTGTGACATTAGTGAGCTGACATTTCAGGTTCTAACGGTCCTTCTTCTTCCCAGGATGCACCATTTCCTTGAATGTTCTACGATTGGCTGTTGGATAGGTCAAACATGCTCAGATTTCTACTGAGCAACTGAATCAACCTAGGCGCTGGGTCCAGGGCAAAACCATACGGTCTCTACTAGGGGTCCTGCAAACAGGAAGTCGGTATTTAAATTGCATTTATTATACACAGACAAAATGCTGAATGGCAGGTAAGGTTATTGAGAGATGGATAAACACTGCTCTTTTTTCTGAATGCTCTTTTTCACTGACAGGTTCTGGTTAACTATAGAGCGCATGAACGTAATGTGCGCTATATTTAAACAGAACCAGGAAGCGGGAATTTCAGTGCTGCTGTGGAGGATTACGTGAAAGGTAAGTTTGTCTATCTTCGTTTCTGGCTCCACAATGCAGTGGAGCGAGGAGGAGCATGTAAGTATAATATCTCTGTGTGGCAGCCGTATACAGCTTTGAGACTAAACGATATGTCTAGGTTTTGGGGGCTAATCTACCACATATTCATTTTTCAAAAGAGGGGTGGACAGTCCCTTTAAAGAAATAGTTTAATCATAACAAAATCTTTTAGACAAAATTGCCTCTTTAACATATGTTGAATATCCTACTTTGTCCTCTGAATTCATTTATGTATGCTTGCTATGCTTCTAGATGCCCCATGGAAACTGAGCATGCTCAGAAGAGGCAGCTAAGGATTAGCATTCAGTCATTGGCTGTGATGTCAACAGTCAAATCCATAACTGACATTTGCTAACTGGAAGAACCAGGAAGCAGAAACAGGGACAACAGGACATTGTGCAGGATTTCAGGTTAGACTTACGGTTTATATTTCAGATTTCAAACAATAACAGTTTAGGGTTTGGGGGTTGATTACATGTATATAAGTTTCATTTGAGGACTGAACTGCCCTTTAAAGAGCCAAACTCCTGCTCTTTCTATTTTTTCTTCTTGTTTTTCTTCCTTTTATTCTTGCGCTATTTGCACTGTATCTCCTCCCACAGTTTTTAAAGGGCAACTCCACCCTCATAAGAAAATCTTTAAGAAAGAATGGGCCTCTTTAAAAAATGTTGGTATATTCATAGTTTGTCCTATGAATTCATTTACTGTATGCTGCTGCTTCTGGATGCCTCATGGAAACTGAGCAATTTAGAAACCTGTACTGAGGTACTGAGCCTGGGCATGCTCAGAAGGGGCAGACAAGGGGATTAACATTCAGTCAATGGCTGTGATGTCAACTGTCAAATCCATAACTGACATTCACTATAACTGGAAGAACCAGGAAGCAGAAAACGGGAAACAGGACATTGTGCAGGATTTCAGGTTAGACTTATATATTTCAGATTTTAAACTATACAGTTTAGGGCTTTGGGGGGTGATTTACTGTAAGTTTTCATTTCAGGGCTGGACTTGCCCTTTAAGTTAAATTCTGTGCAGATGCGAAGGACACATACTGTAGGAGAAGCATGCTAAACTTTAATTTAAGCTAAGGAATCCGGTAAATCATTATTGCGTTTTGGAGGATTTGGGATATTTCCCTATGACTAAAATTGTTCCAATCCTCAACATGAACAATCTGAGGTTTCAGGGTCATGTTTTCAAATCAAATTCCAACTGCCACTTTATGTAAGAAATGCACAACACACGACTACACAACAACAACACACAAAACTGTCACACCCACAATACAAAATAAAAGTCCTAAAATGTATACTGTAATTAAAAGCACAATAATAACTATATGTAAAGCACAAGGTATGGTTTATGTATTTAGAATGCAAACTGCAACTCTCTGGCACCCATTTATTGCATTTTCCCTGGGTTGGTAAGCTTATTGTCTTTCTTTCAGTCAATTACTGTAACAAAACTTTAAATTAAAATGAATATAAACAATTCCCCAACAGAAACACATTTTAAGACCATATAAGACCATTATAGACCAAGGCATTTAAGGAAACACATACCACACGTCTCAGGAATTGAATCTGCAACCTTATGTCTTGTTTAAAGTAGAGCTCTAAATCACCAGAGCTAATTAGAAAACATAACGGAACAGAAAAAAAGTATAATGTATATAAAGCTATTTATACTTTTCATTGTTCCACAAATGCTGGCTGAAAATAAACTACAAACGCTTCCATATTGATGTGGAGACATCTGTTTAGAAAATGCATAAATACAAGAATAGAGGGGCCAGAGGGAGGTGCATTAGGTGCACATGCTCATCAAAAAGGTTTTTTGATGACTAGATGGGTGTGAGTACTGGCAACAACACGGAAACCTTCTTAGTTAAAGAAAATACTTCTTACATTATAAGAACGATCTTATAATCAGCAAAAAAAGTCAGTCCTGCAGCCTAGTAAACCTTCAACATGCGTCCGGAATCTGCAGTGATCTGTCCCAATCACTAAAAATGTGAAGAGGTAAGAGGATCTGCCTACAACCACTTACCTCTTCACAAGGATCTTATAATGTAAAGGTGTTCTGGGGAGAAAAGCTTTCACATAAGGATTTTTAGAATAAAATTTAGTTCTCCTTTAGGGCTAGGTCCCACTATGTGCGTTGTTGTTTGCTTCCGTTTTTGATTTCATTAGGACAATGCATTTTTTCCGTCCATTTGCAGGTTAATAGACATGCGTTTTTTTATGCATTTGTCTGCGTGTGTCCGCATTTCCAGTCTATTTGCCTGTGTGTGCAGTTTTTGGAAAAATCAAAGGAAACACTGGAGAAAATGCAAAAAATAAATTTATCAGCATGTGTCCGCATTTTTTTTTTTGCGTTCCCATAGACTATTATTAAAGTGCGATCTGACACACACGGACCAAAAGTCGTGCACGCACTGCAGATAAAAAATGGACCATATAGATTGGGAACGCAATATACAGTGGGAACTGATTCTCACAATTTCTATTATATTTTAAATTACATTGCAATCGCCAAACCAGAAACGAATTGCAACGCACATAGTGGGGACCTAACCCTAAATCTATTAACAGTACTAAATCAAAAGTAAGAATTCATTATAATGCTGTGCTGTTACAACAACAATAAACAGGTGTAAAAACACACTAAATAAGCTAAAGCTGAAAAATCCTAAGCTGGGTACACACATGCAGGGTTATTCAATAAAAAGTTCTTATCGTTTAAAATGGTGATAATTTTGCCCCAACAATCAGATGTTAGTTTTCAAATATTAATGATATCTGATTGGTTGGGGCAAAATTAGCACCATTTTAAACGATAAGAACTTTTATTGAATCTCCCTGATGATCTTTTAAAAATGGCAGATTCTGTCATCTTTCTAAACATCCTTCTACACACAGTACCGAGCGTTCCAACAGCTGTGCCAACTCCCTATACGTTAAGTACAGGAAGATGGCAAGGGAATTTTTTTAGGCATTTCAGAGCGATTGCAAGCCGCCAGTGAGTTTTAAGGGACTATTTCCACTAATAATTAAAGAATATAGAATACCCTTACATCCTATTGAGTTTTAGAACCCCATGAAAGGAATACCTCTCAATATGAGGAACTTGCCAGGACCGAGAATGGAAAGTACAAGTCGAGTGATCTACATGAGATGAGTTTGAATCGCATTTTGGGTTTGAACAAACTCAAACTTTTGAAACATTTGGATTTTACATTTTGAACTTTCAAGAATTTTAATTTTCTAAATTTATCGAATTTGGGGAGAGATACATCCACAAAATCACCCCAAATTCACCAATTACAGCTATTTTTAGCAGAGCCGACCCCCGGGTATAAAACACAGTTGACAGGTGCCTTGTGATTGTGAGTGTTGCCCTTTCTCCTACTTTCCTTGCACGATGCGGTGAGGAGTTGTCCAAAGGGGCCGGGTGCCTGACTTCTCAAAACTGCAGCGAGCTACTCTAATCAATGGTTCTGCTGCTCGTGAATCTTACCCTTTCACCCACTTCCCCTATATGATGCAAATTATAAAAATAAGATTAAAGGGGAAGTTTAGCAAAATAATATTTTTTAAGAAAATAGAGCAGTATTTTTCATCCTAATGACCCATTCAGCAATGTCTTTGTATATAAAGGCTTCCGAAAAACTGACTTCCTGGACCCGTAATAGAGACTGTTATGGTCTTGCCCTTGACCAGCACTTGGGTTGATTCAGTTGCTCAGATAGTAATTTACTGTAGGAACAATCCACGTTAGTGTGCACATCGGGAAGAAGGACTGCTACAGAACCTGAAATGTCACCTCACTAATGTCAAACTGCAGGAAATAGTAATGGTTTAAATTCAACGGATTTTTCAGCATAAAGAGAAAATATAGAATAATTAGGTATGCATAAGAATTTAAAAAATAACAATATTTTCCACTGAACTTTTCCTTTAAAGACAGATTTTTTAATTTATTTTTAACCCCTTTTGTTGAGGTATGCATTCCATGCTGGGCATGATTCCTCTTGTATAATAATGAAACACACCCTTTTTTAGAGATTCCGAGACCGAGTTCTAAATATCGCATTTCATATATAATTAGAATTATTGAATGTGGAATGCAGAAGGTCGAAAAAAGCGTGCCTTTGAAGGAAATTACTTATTCAAGTGCTGGATATTTGTACGTGTTCCCTAGAAAATTTTCGGGTCCAGAGCCATGTACAGTAAGTTACCATTGCTAATTTAACCTTATTATTTTATCCAAACTTTTCTAACTATTTGTCCTTTACTTTAATGGGTCCGATTTTAGATTTTCAAATTTTTTCAAAAGTTTGAAAATTCGAAATTGGACCGGATTTTTGAAAGTTCGGCCATCTCTAATGGGTACACACCTAAGGTCTTTAATAGATGATATTCATTTTCTAAAGATCACACACCAACTAAGCGTTCTCCCAATAGTGGTTTGGACCATTGTCCAATTATAATTTCCAGAAAATTCCTTCTTATTAAATAAGAATAGGATATAGGAATACTGTCCTATCTACTATATAGTACATTGCACTGACAAATATCTACTATTTAAAAATAAATTGATATAGGTTTTCAATGCAATCTCACTTTTTAATCTTTTATTATAACATAACCTCAGTATCCCAATTGACATCCTGCAATATTTGACAATATTACTGTGTTCCCAGTGACACACTGAGACCCCCTGATTTAATAAATTTCTTTATTTGTAAAGGAAAGCTTTTTTATAAAAGGAAACACACACCATTGAATTCATTGGTAGGCAGGGAGGATAAAATTCAAGATTTTTTTAAAAAAAAGTAAAAAAAAAAATTTTGATTTAAATCTGATTTTTTTTAACTAAAATGTTTTTGAGGAAATATATTACCATCCAAAGGTTATTCACTCATGAATGAAATATTAGTTTTTTTAATTATGTAAAATAAGGCCTATATGTTTAATTTTTTTTGGTAAATAAATCCCATTAACATTCACAATGTCATTTACTTTTGCAAATCTCAAAACTGATCACATGCCACATACCATAAATACAGACTTAACCCTGTATTAGCCAAATTAGTTAAAAACATGGAGTTGTTTAAGCAAATAACATATGCTTTAATGTTATGTTTCAGTTGAGTAATCTATTTAATTGTTATTATTCTAAAAATCTACTTGCATATTAAAGTTTATACCAACAAGAATAAAGGTTGTACACACGTACATTCACGGTCCCAACCCACGGCGCACAAGTGTACGTACGAACATTCTGGCAATGATCGGCAAGTGTGTAGGCGCTTTATCAGCTGAAACACCCGTTCGTTCGGGGATCGTTGGGGAAAACTTGGCAGATCTCAAAAAACGACCTTTTCCTACACACGGGCCGATCATCGCCCGAAAAGTTTGTTCGTACACATCGTGCGTCGTAGGTCGGGACCTATGTATATATTGTAAAGGGGCTTGCCCAAAAGGTACAATTTCTTGGGGGGTTGGGCAGATTGCAGGGACAGAATGACTCCAGAAGAAAAAAAAACAACAGTTTGTGAACAACAGTTCCAGGTTTAGCTGACTGCAATCAGTTTATTTCACCAGCCCAGAGCACAGTGGTACATCCAGAAACAAAACATAAAAATATATCCTAGCCTGTTCGGCTCAACTAACATCCTAGCCTGTTCGGCTCTCTATGCGGCAGAGAGGACTATATATTCAACTCTGCAATAACACCAATAACAGTTAGTTCCTCACTGGTCTTGCTCTCTCCTTTATGCCTCCAGACAGTTCCCTGGGAGAGAGAGAAAAGAACTCTTGAGACACCTTATTCAAAGGGTTTTCCTGCAGCCAACAAGGCTACTAATTAGCCAGGCTTATAAAGCCTGGTAGTGGTGAAGGAAGTCCCACCCACTCCAGGGCCCCTTTTTTTCGGATTTTCAAAAAGCCAAAAGCAGTGAAAGAACATCCTTTCACTGCTGAGAGCTACCCTGGAGCTAATACAAAAGAGAGAAATCTGGGGAAATATAAACACCTTCCACCACTATCCCAGCATTTCTTTCACAATATATATATATATATAAAGTTCCATCCATAAGGGAAGCACTCATAAGGGACTGGATCAATCAATAGCAAAAAACTTTATTATAGTTCAACGCGTTTCTGCCCACAGGGCCGTCGTCAGGAACCAAAAAAGACAATCACATACCTTACACAATATATACCACATGATCCTAAAAGCCCCACCCCCTTCACAGGTGCCCAGGATTAACCCTTCACAAGAATAAATAAATACCCAAAACCAGTGTATATAAAAACAGATAAAACCATCACTAAAATGTCTCATACAATTATGTAGAGATAAATCATGACAGTGATACAAAAAACGAGGCACATCCACAGTGTTAGGAACCGCTTCCGATGCACCCTCCTGGAAGGATCTACATATACAGAGTCAAATACCCGCCCACCAAACTGCCAAAAAGCCATCAAGGCCCCAGGTATATAAACAAGAATATACTCTAAATGGTAAGGCTCAACACGCATCAGACAGACACATCGGGCGTATATACAACCTCCATATCTCCCGTGCAAAACCGGCAACTTCCGTGTACCCGGCATGCATCCACAGGTCAAAAGGGTAGCGCAGAGCCAATGGCCAAAGATCCACAAGGACAGTAACTAAGCAACCGTACACAAAACAGGTGCACGGCTCAGAGGTAAAGGTACTAGCAGCAGGGGTCCAAAAGGATACAAGGCGCAGACTAAAAACAAAGTTAAAAATATAAAAAGTGTCAAGATCCCGGAGAGTGCATCCACACGCAGTTCCTAAATACACCCATCAATATATATACACAAAAGGCCAAAAAGTCTCAATATGTAGACAAGATGTACATCCTGAAAACGAATGCAGAGTAAAAATTTTTACATGGCATAAATCACATAGTGGTACACGTCACATACTCGAACTAACAATAACAATTATACTCGGAGACCTCCCTGTATTATGAAAAAAACGTGATCAGAGACGTTATAGGACGTGATCAGAGACGTTATAGAAAACATGTAAGAGAACATATTCATTAGGCCCTTAGGTACCATGGTGTTTTAATTTTTTAATCCAAAACACTTCCCTCCTCAGAGAGAAGTGTTTCCATCACATCCTAGGTTGGATTTTACATGGTCAATCGCATCCACTTGAGTGGCTAGACTATGGCCCATTCTAACAAAATGCTAGCCACAGATTGCTCACCATATTTTTCAGCAGCAATATCTTTGTTGATGGGGTTACTGCATTCCATATAGCCATACGGTGGTTAGCTAGTCTTTCCCTCAATGTAGTGTTAGTTTTCCCAACATAGTAGAGTCACAGGGACACACTATGATGTATATCACATATTACTCTGACACGACAGGCGTGACCTAATCGTATTGTTAACATAATGGGGGTGAGGAAAATCCCTGCCACAATCATAGAGCTGCAGGCAATACAACCCAAACATTTAAAACATCCATTTTTCTTCGCAGATAACCAAGTACCGGACTTCGTTGGGATTTTCTCTAATATCAGTCCTAACCAATAGATTTTAAGATTACGTCCCCGTCTGTAGAGAATGTACTCTGTTGTTGGCGAATATAGAGTTAGGTTCACTCTGAATTAGGGGCCAATTCTGCATCACACTTTTCGAATGACATTGCAGCCGGGGTATAATCCATACAGAAAAACACATCTTCGCCCTGAGATTTTTCCAATTTACCCAAGGGTCCCTTTTCTAGTGTCTCTGGGCTTTAGCCAATTGTTCTTTAATAGTTTTTCAGAGTGATCCTCTATCCAAGAAACTGAGGTAATTTCAACAATCGAGCCTCCGCCAAGCTGGTATCAGAGTTATTCCCAAAACTCTGAGGTATTGGGAGCATGGTATAGACTTCACCTGGTTTGGAGGATGAGCACTATGGGCATGTAGTATGGTATTTCATCGGTAGCCTTGCGAAAGAGGCATGTGCCCAGGCCATCCTCCACACTTGAATATCAAGGTCCAAAAACTCAATGGACTCAGTCCCATAACTAGCCGTCAATTTGATGGGAGTCTTAAGATTGTTAAGGAGTCCACAAAGTACGTGCACTCTCGGTATCTCCCTGCCATATCATAAATATGTCGTCAATATAACGCGGTAAAAGAGTGATCTCCTTAGCATACACAGGAAGGATAAATTTTTTCAAATTGACACATATAAAGATTGGCAAAGGCAGATGCACATTTGAACCCATAGCCGTACCAGCTTTTTTGTCTGTAGTATGACCTCTAACCTAAAAACAAATTGTGTTGGAGGATATATTGTAACAAATCCATCAGAAAATCAAACAGGCGGTCTGCATGTGCCAAAAGCACTCAATTTTGTCTTCAGACCTCCACACCCTCAGATTGAGGAATCACGGTATATAGGCTGGAGACATCACAAGTTAACAGAGTGGCATTGCTCAACTCCCTTTGATCATTTTCAGCTCATCAATCAATTGCTTGCTGTCTCTAAGGTAAGATTGCATTTGTTGACTACTGGTTGTAAGAACAGTCTATAAATTGGGGATGGGCTTGAACAAAGATTCAAACGAGGCAATAATAGGTCTGCCTGGGGGATGTGTCAAAGATTTTGTGACTTTTGGTAGAGTGTAAACTATTGGACACTTAGGATGTTGTACAGATATTTGGCCTCATTATCAGGATCCACCCCATCTGGAGAGCAAATTGTATCTTTGTTGGTGAACAGTCGGCTAAAGAACTGAAATGTTAGAATTGAGATTGTGCCTTTGAAAAAGAACATCTTACTATGATTAGAAATGATAAAAGTGCTGACTGGTGCTGTCACCAGGGATTGTTAGAGAGGATCAGTATGGTCAATGTGTTAGAGAGGGATCAGTATTGGTCAATGTGTTAGAGAGGGTCACAATTGGTCAATGTGTTAGAGAGGGATCACATTGGTAAATGTGTTAGAGAGGGATCACTATTGGTCAATGTTAGAGAGGGATCACTATTGGTATATGTGTTAGAGGGGATCACTATTGGTAAATGTGTTAGAGAGGGGCTGAGTTGGTAAATGTGTTAAGAGGGATCACTATTGGAAATGTGTTACAGAGGGCATCTATTAATAAAATTGTTAGAGAGGGATCACTATTGGTCAATGTGTTAGAGAGGGATCACTATTGGTAAACAGATAGAGAGGGATCCCTATTGGTATATGTGTTAGAGAGAGATCACTATTGGTTATGTGTTAGAGAGGGATCACTATTGGTATATGGTTAGAGAGGGATCAATATTGGTATATGTGTTAGAGAGGGATCACTATTGGTAAATGTGTTAGAGAGGGATGACTATTGGTAAATGTGTTACAGAGGGATCACTTTGGAATGTGTTTGTTAGAGAGGGTCACTATTGGTAAATGTGTTAGAGAGGGATCACTATTGGTAAATGTGTTAGAGAGGATCATATTGGTAAATGTGTAGAGAGGGATCACTATTGGTCAATGTGTTAGAGAGGGATCACTATGGTATATGTGTTAGAGAGGGATCACTATTGGTAAATGGGTTAGAGAGGGATGACTATTGGTAAATTGTGTTACAGAGGGATCACTATTGGTAATGTGTTACAGAGGGATCGCTTTAATAAATGAGTTAAAGAGGGATCACTATTGGTCATGTGTAGAGAGGGATCACTATTGGTAAACATGATAGAGAGGGATCCTATTGGATATGTGTTAGAGAGGATCACTATTGGTATATGTGTTAGAGAGGGATATCACTATTGGTATATGTGTTAGAGAGGATCCCTATTGGTAAATGTGTTAGAGAGGGGTCACTATGGTAAATGTGTTAGAGAGGGATGACTATTGGTATATGTGTAAGAGGGATCACTATTGGTATATGTGTTAGAGAGGGATCACTATTGGTAATGTGTTACAGAGGGAGGGATTTTGGTAATGTGTTTTACAGAGGAACCAATAGTGATCCCTCTGTAACACATTTACCAATAGTCATCCCTCTGTAACACATTTACCAATAGTGATCCCTCTCTAACACATATACCAATAGTGATCCCTCTGTAACACATATACCAATAGTCATCCCTCTCTAACACATTTACCAATAGTGATCCCTCTCTAACACATTTACCAATAGGGATCCCTCTCTAACACATATACCAATAGTGATCCCTCTCTAACACATATACCAATAGTGATCCCTCTCTAACACATATACCAATAGGGATCCCTCTCTATCATGTTTACCAATAGTGATCCCTCTCTAACACATTGACCAATAGTGATCCCTCTTTAACTCATTTATTAATAGCGATCCCTCTGTAACACATTTACCAATAGTGATCCCTCTGTAACACATTTACCATTTCAATATCCCTCTCTAACACATTTACCAATAGTGATCCTTCTAAACATATACCAATAGTGATCCCTCTCTAACACATTACCAATATGTATCCCTCTCTAACACATTCCAATGATTGATTCCCTCTCTAACAATTTACCAATAGTGATCCCTCCTAAACACATTTACCAATAGTGATCCCTCTCTAACACAATTTACCAATAGTGATCCCTCTGTAAACACATTTAAACACAATAGTCATCCCTCTCTAACACATTTACCAATAGTGATCCCTCTCTAACACATATACCAATATTGATCCCTCTCTAACACTATACCAATAGTGATCCCTCTCTAACACATATCCAATGTGATCTCTCCTAACACATTCCAATAGGGATCCCTCTCTACAATTTTACCAGTGATCCCTCTCTAACACTGACCAATAGTGATCCTCTCTACTAACAAATTATTAATATAATCGCCTCTTAACACATTGACCAATAGTGATCCCTCTGTAACACATTTACCAATAGTCATCCCTCTCTAACACATTTACCAATAGTGATCCCTCTCTAACAAGAGGGATGACTGTTGGTAAATGTGTTACAGAGGTCACTATGGTAAATGGTTTACAGAGGGATCTCTATTAATAAATTTGTTAGAGAGGGATCACTATTGGTCAATGTGTTAGAGAGGGATCACTATTGGTAAACATGATAGAGAGGGATCCCTATTGGTATATGTTGTTAGAGAGAGATCACTATTGGTATATGTTTGAAGGGATCACTATTGGTATATTGTTAGGAGGGATCAATATTGGTATATGTGTTAGAGAGGGATCACTATTGGTAAATGTGTTAGAGAGGGATGACTATTGGTAAATGTGTTACAGAGGATCACTATTGTAAATGTGTTAGAGAGGGATCACTATTGGTAAATGTGTTAGAGAGGGATCACTATTGGTAATGTTAGAGGGGATCACTATTGGTAAATGTGTTGAGAGGGATCACTATGGTCAATGTGTTAGAGAGGGATCACTATTGTTTGTGTTAGGAGGGATCACTATTGGTAATGTGTTAGAGAGGGATGACTATTGGTAAATGTGTTACGAGGGATCACTATTGGTAAGTGTTACAGAGGATCGCTATTAAATAATGAGTTAAAGAGGGATCACTATTGGTCAATGTTTAGAGAGGGATCACTATTGGTAAACATGATGAGAGGGATCCCTATTGGTATATTGTTAGAGAGGGATCACTATTGGTATATGTTAGAGAGGGATCACTATTGGTATATGTGTTAGAGAGGGATCCCTATTGGTAAATGTGTTAGAGAGGGATCACTATTGGTAATGTGTTAGAGAGGGATGACTATTGGTATATGTGTTACAGAGGGATCACTATTGGTATATGTGTTAGAGAGAAGATCACTATTGGTTAAATGTGTTACGGAGGGATGACTATTG
>JAACNH010004554.1:0-23589 GCA_019447015.1 Hymenochirus boettgeri | reverse complement strand
GAAGTCAGAAAAAAAAAAATGGGGCAGGTGCTATCATATACAAAAATTTGTTATTTTTTTTTTTGATGGGAAGGTGTATATTATAAAAAAAAAAAACAAGGCATTTTTTTTCCACATATGGTTGATTGTAGAATCAGTTTTCCACTTAATCAAGTTGCTCAAAATTTATTTTGTTTCCAATAAAAATTTTGTAAAATTTTTGTTATGCCTTTTTTTAAGTTTTGAATCAATTTAGGCATAAGATCTATGTTTGGGATATGTTGTTGGTGGGGGGTTTAAAAGCAGGAAATCTTAGTGAGAAAAAACTTTTTAATTTGAGGGGGATATCCCAGTTATTCTTTATAATTTAAAAAAAAATTTTTTTTTTGTTTAAGTGATTGTGAAGGGTTTTATGAATTTGTTATTGATATATGAAAGGATTGGGGAATTAAAAAGTTCTGTTCCTGAAGTATGTTTAGGGGATTTTGGGAATACTGGATTTAGGACTTTTTAGGGAGGATTATTTGGAAGTTAGAGGGGGAGATTTATGTTTGTTAAACTTTTTTTTCAGAAATTTTTGTTTGTAAAATTGGATGGACATATAGTTTGTTTGGGAATTGGGTTTTAGGTAGTGAATGGGATTTTTGGTGGGTGTTTAGGGGGGTTTGGTGTTTAAACGACTTTCAAGTAATCTTTTTTTGTTTTGTATTGTTTGTTTTTCCCAGGAGAAAATTGTTTTTCCATGATTGAGGTTCAATAGGTATCTTAAATGTATAGCTGGAGAGGTTCTTTTGTTTGATGTCTCCTCGGATTTTTGGGGGGACTTTTGGTTGGTGTTGGGGGACCTTGGTGGTTTCATGTGTGTATGTTTTGTGATATCGGTGTTTTGTGTTATGTCTCTTTGTCCCCAATGTTGACTGTGTTGTATGGTGTGTTGGTTAGATTTGTTGATTACGTACTTAGTTTAATCTATATTGAAAAGGAGCAGTGAGGTTATGCGATGTAGCAGCGGGATTGTTTTCGAAATGATAATATGAAGAAGTTGAAAGATCTGAGGAACCTGAAGGTTTTTAATCATTCAGTTGTGTTTAATTGAGTAAATGGTTGTACGCCATGAAAAATTTTAGAGGACCACAGTGGATTTAATTTTTTTCGATTTCTGGGTAAGCATGTGAAGGGGTGAAAATTTTCCCCCCACCCATATTTTTTTTTGGGTTAGGGTTGTAAGGGTGAATGGGGCTAAAATAAATTCCGGTGTGTTTTGCCAGCATAAACATAAATCGCAGATAGGGCATTTAGTGCAAGACGGATTTCCATTTATTTACCTAGTATATATGATGTTGGATTTCATTTGGATTTTAAGTAAGAAAAAAAATGTTGGCTGAAGGTTCCAAAATGGTTCTTGTGGTGAAATCCATGAGTTGGATAGGATCCGTACATAGAGGATAATGTCATGGGGGGCTTGATCAGGCCTTATTTTTTGTGTCTTCTGTTATCTTATTGTTGACTCTTTTGCTCCTCTCAATGTATGTGGTTGTTTTCTAATAATCTTTTTATTTTTTGGTGTGTGCATGAAGTGGATGTCCCCCTGCATGTGTTTAAACAGCATTGAAGTGATCTATAGTATTTACTCCCTCGACCTTTTCCTGAATGTGATTTGGCTTGTCCTTTTTGTCTACTGTCTGACCAATTTCTAAATTAAAAATCTGTCTCTACATAACGATTTTAGTGTTGTGCAACGAGTTTTGTAGCAATTCTTTCTTTCTCCTGTAAACTCCCCTTTATAGTTCTTTGTTCACTGTTAAAATATGGGAATAATTTAAGAATTTTGTATTTATGTTTACAAATTAAAGTTATTTTTATGGGATTATTTTCACGGCTGTTATGCACAACTTTCCTGGAATAATTGGCCCAAATTTTTAATTTAAATTGAAGGGGGGACTGCTTCACATTCTTGGTCAACATTGGATGTTAAACTGTTAAGGTTACAAAAACTTGAAGTCCCTGTTAACAAAACCTTGACACACTTGAGGAAGGGGGGCCCACCATTGACCACCCAGAAACATGTATTCTTGATGTTGGTCATGTTTTTAAAGTTACCCCACAGTTGTTTTCTTCTGGAAATATATATCAATGGAGGGGTAGGATACAGGGGGTGAGCAGCCCAAACAAGTTGGGAACAAGGACGTGGCATTGGGAAAAAAAAAACTGTTTTTTGCATGACGATTGTAGCGAATCCAACCACACTTGTATTGATAACAACAATCCCTTGTTGCCATCCTGTTCCCACCAGACGGAAGGCCTGCTTCGTGGACCTTGTTGTTGATACACACACGAGACCGGTCCCTTTTCATGCTAACTTTTTAGGAAAGAGAAGAACAAAGAGCGGACCAAAAGGCCAAGAACTAAACAAAAGGATTGGGTAAAACGTAATTAGGGTTGGAGGGAGGGGAACAAGGAGGATGGTTGTTCCCCCCCACTAACAGCAAAAAAAAAACTTGTTATTTTGAGGGTGGACGGGTTTACCCTTTAATAAGGAGGAATGGGGGAAGGGGACTATGCAGGGGACGATCAGGGCAAGTTTAGAGATGTTATATTTTTACTGTATTTAAAGCAGGGGGGGGGGGGGACCTTGCCACAAAAAGGATATTGCTTTAATGTGACAAAAATTATATTAATGAGTGTAACCAACCAAAAAACTTCTCTGGTGTACAATTTCACCCTAGAGAAAAAAAGCTGATTAAAAGTTAGAAGGAAAAAGTTTATCTTTTTCCGGGTTAGGAAGGGTTTTTCATTTACAGTGGAGAAACAGTAAACAGGCTTGGTTTGGGACAAAAAAAAAAAACTGTCTTGCCAGCAGATGTAGTTAATGGCAAAGTGCATTAAAATAGCTTAAGATTGGGTCTGGAAAAGTTTCTTAAAATTCAAAAAAAAAAAAAATATCGGAAAAACAAAAAGTTCTTGATATTAAATAAATATTAAGTCTTGGAGTTTTGATCCATGTTTGTTGATTCCTTTCTTCCTTTCACAGCCCGAATCCCTGAGGGTGGGAAAAAAAAATCAGGAAGGGGTCATTACCTACCTAAAAAAAAAAAGGGTTAGAACTATTGTAAGATGTGTTGTTTTGGAGAGTTTTATTTTAAGTGAATTCACGGGCCAGCTTGCTGATAGGAAAAAAATGTTAAACATTTAGGTTCCTGAACCGCGCAAAAAAAAAAAAAAAAACACTAGCCAAAAAATGGACCCACCAGAAAAATAGCCTTAATTTTAACTTTTTTTGGTATTTACTTTGTAAATAATGCACTAAATCATGAAATCTTATAAATCTTTCTTGGTTCAGTCAAAATTTAATTTTGTATGGGTCTCTTGCTCCACATTTCATAGGTTTTCTGTTGGGAAAAATCTAAAAACCCATGTCCTCCTAACTTATTTTTAACCCAATCAATCTCGAGTAAACAAAATTCAGGTAATAAATTAATCCTAAAAAAGTATTGCATCTTCTGGGCTACCCACAACTGAATACTTAAACTAAAAGGGGTTGTAATTTAAATTTTTTGCCTATTTTTTTTTATCTTCTTACCATTTTTATAGGGCCCTCTTCAACTTTCTTGGAAAAAAAAAAAAACTAGGGTTCTGCCCAAAATTTCCTTAAAAAAAAACTGCCCTCTAAAAAGGAACAAAAAAATCATTCCAGCCCGATAGACAAGCAAATATTCCTAAGAAAACAAGTTTCTTTAGTTATTGAAAAGGTTTGCCCAGGTTTTAAAATCCTCACTATGCTGGGCAGGGTTTTGAATTTACCGGGGGTTTGTTGTTTTTTGTCATATACACATTAAAAACCTTAGGGCTTTAATGATAAACAAATACAACTGACGCGTTATTTACTGAGAAAAAAACTGTTAATGCCAGGAAAGATTTGTGCCTAAAAAAAAACCATTTTAAAAACCACAGGCTTTGTTTTTTAAGGATAAAAAATAAAAAACTATGATATATGTAAAAAAAACCCCCAAAAGTGAAAAGCTTTTTTTTCCCTCCCATAAACGGGGGGGGGGAAAAGGGAAATGGAAAGGGGAGGTTGCGGGAAAAAACTAAAAAAAAATAAAAAAAAAAAAATTCTGCCCCTAAAACAAAAAAAAAAAAAAAAAAGTTGGTTCGGAAAAGGTAAAAAGGTTAGGGGGGATCAGTACAGCTTAATTTGTTGAAACTGGAACACGGTTTACTATAGGTTTTTTAAAAATGCTAAATCAAAAAGTTAATTTCATTAATAAACAACAGGGGAGATTTTTCTTTACCCTGGTGGTCCAAAGGGGAAAACGTTTTACTGTGATCCAACTTCTTTAGCAAGGTTACTGAAACTGCCGATCTGACTGGAAATGATCGCAGTTCCAGTACCACCTTGCCGATATAGTACAGGCTGCCCATGTTTATGTGCGCGGCAGGCCCAGACTGACTATATATTTTGTGAATGGATCAAGGGATCGATGATATTGGCGTATTCATATTGAATCCTTCTCCTTTGGCCCAACAGAATCAAATACTAAGTGAAGCAGTACGATCACCCTACGTACTGAAAAATCTGTGCTAATGGAAGGAAAAAAAAAAAAATTGTTTATATGGGGGGCCATTTTGCTGGTGGATAACAACGTCAAAAGGGGACAACTGCGTCTATTTAAAAACAAACTGTCCAGGGAATATTAGGTGGATTATTGTAAAAAGTGGCGTTGCGTGGCGGGATTTAACAAACAGTCAAAAGGGACAGGTAGTTAAAAAACTGGGAAAAAAAAAGTGACCCACTGGTGGGATTAAAAACACTTCCAAAAGGGGGGGGGGAGGGGGACCCACTGGTGCGATAAAACACTGTCAAAGGGGGGACAACTGGTTGCGGAAAAAAAAACAGGTTAAAAGAGGGGGGGGGACACTGCGCTGGGCCATAAAAAAAACAGTCAAAAAAGAGGGCCACAGGTGGATAAAAAAAGTCAAAGGAAAAAAACAACTTAGTGGATAAACAGTTAAAGGAGGGGGGGACCCCCCCAATGGTTGGGATAAAAATACAAAACAGTCAAAAAAAATGGAAAAAAAAAAACTAGACTAAACAATCTGGTGGATAACAATGTGCAAAATACGTGATACGCTGGTTGGGATAAACAGTCAAAAAGGGCGAAAACATGGTTGGTGAAAACAGGTTAAAAAGGGGATTTTGCTTGGTGGATAAAAAAACGTGTAAACAAAGAGACAGGGTGCAATGAGGAAAACTGGGGAAAAGTGATTGGCGCTGTTGTGATAACAGTCAAAAGGGGGGGAAATCGGTGGTGTATAACCAGTTTTAAAGGGGATGCGGGTGTGATTAACAAAACAGTTATTATATTCGAAAGCGACAGGGTGGAGGAAAAAGAATTGGCAAAGTGGGTGGGACTAATAATAATGTTGGATGCTTTTGGATTGCAGGTTTAAAAGGGGACCAAGGGGGGGGATAAATTCAGGGAAAGGAAAAGGGGGGGGGGGGGACAATTGGTGGTAAAACAGTAAAAGCAGGTGGGACTTCTGGTGGGCCGGTAAGCGTTGGGTAAAGCAGTTAAAAGGGACCAACTAGGGGATAAACAAGTCAAAAAAGGTTCGCTTGTTGGATAAACAGTTTAAAGGGGGGACACTGGTCTGGGTTAACAGGTCAAAAAAGGGGGCTCATTGGTGATAACAGTTTACAAAAAGGGATTGCTGGTGGATAACATTAAAAGGGATTTTTTGCGGGATAAAAAACAGGTCACAAGGGGGAATCTGATAAAACTTGGGAAAAGTGATTTGCTGGTGGTTAGCGGACCAAAAACAGGGGACAATGAGTGGAGGTAAAAACACCACGCGCCGAAACCCGAGCGCGCCCGGGGCGCCGACACACGTGGGACGGATTTAAACACCTTTACACAGGGCAGACAGGTGGTGGATAAAAAAACAGTCCAAAGGAGGACAATGGGGGGGATGGGAAATTTAAAAGGAAACCCCCCCACTGGTTAAGTTAACAGTTCAAAGGGGGGTTTGTGCTGGTGGAAAAAACGTTTCAGTTGGTTGTTTAAAAGGGGGGAACAATGGTGGAGGGGAAAACAGATTGATTACTTGAAAGGGGGGGGGGAAACAGGTTGCTTAATGGCTACCGCTGACTGGATGGGTGGACCAACAGTTCAACAAAAAAGGCGACAAATGGCGATGTGGCCGACAAATCATAACGCAGTTACAAAAAGAGGACCCAAACGGGGAACAAAGAGCACAGGTCTAAAATTAGGAGACTTCTGATGGATCACAGTTGAATTTTCTTTCGGATTGCTGAGGAGATGTAACCAGTTTCCAGGGGGGACAGGGGGTGATACACTGAGGCAACTGAGACGAGCCACCGACGCCAAACTGAGGGACCGTGCCCCGTGCTGTCATATGCGAGTGGGTGCGGCTGTGACACACGCTAAAAGCACCAGCCCGACAACTGTAATAGGGAAATCGCCCCCCAACCACCACAGAGAATTATAAAAAACAATCTATTCCCCCCTCCCAAAAAAAAGACAAGGTCAAAAAAAAGGGGTTAAAACTAATTCTGGCTAAGTAAACTCTCTGAAACTTTAGGGGGAGCAATTATAAAGGCTTGTTCTTTTTCGGGGACAAAAAAAATAAAATGCCGCAGCAATCGCCGCGAAAAAAATGAGCCACCATTAGGAAAAAAAAACAACCCACACCCTCCGTGGCTTCGGGATTAAAAGGCGAACCCCCCTCCTCCCCCTCCCTTCTTCCCGGTGTTTGATGTAAGAGAGTGGCCGCCGCATAAAAAGAGTGGACTGCACGTAGCAGTTTCCAAAAAGTCTATCGCCCACCCAGCCGAAAAAAAAAACTTAAAACGTTTCTAAGGATGGGGGGAACTTGGCATTGTGAAAAAACCATTTTCGAAAAAACCAGAAAAAAGGCCCACTAGAAAAAAAAATGATGTTCAAAGTTCAAAAAAAAAATGGCCACCTCAATTTTACCCCAAGAAGTCCAAGCCATGTCTTAATTTAGTCAAATTTTCTTCTTAAGGCACATTTCCAATTTGCGGGAAAATAACCAATTTCTTTTGGCCACTGCCAAACCCATTTCGCCCTCTAATGCGCGTTGCCTTTTTCCAAGGCATATTCCAATTATTAATGTTGCGTTCGCAGTTCTAATGTGAGGTTCGCCGCCTTTCTAATGTTTTCGTTTCGGGGCCTTTCGAATTTGGCGCGTTTCGCTTTCCAAGGCAAATTCCTTAAAATGTGCTTCGACCTTCTATGTGATTTTGCCTTTCTAATGTGCGGTTTGCCTTTATGCGCGTTCGCTTTTCCCAAGGGGCATTATTTTTCCATATCATTGTGCGTTCGCCTTTCTAATGTGCGTTCGCCTTTCTATTGTGCAGTTTTCGGTTCTTTCTTAAATGGGGGGGGCGGCGTTCGGCCTTTCTTACTTGCGGCGTTCGCCTTTTTTTTCAAGGGGCATGATTAACATTTCTTAATGCGCGATCGCTTTTTCTTAATGTCGGGGCTTTTTCCAAAGGGGCATTATTACATTTTTTCTTTTAAATGCGCGATCGACTTTTCTAATGTCCGGCTTTTTCCAAGGGACATAATTACACTTCTGAATTGGCCAACACGAATCGGGGCCCTTTCCTTTCTTCTAAATTGCGCGTTCGCTTTTTCAAAGGATATTTTACCCATTAGAATTTTTTGCCGTTTCGCCTCAAAAAAAAAAACAATGCGGACTTTCACCAACCTTCCAGGTGGTCGCGGCTAATCTTTAGAGCCTCTTTTTAACGCAAAAACAAAAAAAAAAAACCCTTTCGCTCTGTTTTGGTATTAAATGAGCGTTATGGGGGCCTTTTTTGTGCTCTTTTTCGCTACCACTAAAAAAATATTTTAACCACTTGCCCGAAAAAGTTAAAAAGGCGGAAAAAAAAGGGGGGTTGTAGCGATAGCCTCGAAAGAAAAAAAAAACAGTTTCGCCATTCGTTACGCACCTTTAGAAAAATAGGCGTTAAAAAATGGTATTTTTGCGGAAAACCCATGCGAAAGGCGAATGCACGAAAAAAACATTTCGGACTTAACTTTTCGCTCGTTTATAAATATTTGCCCCTAAAGGTGTACTACTTACCTCACTGAATTTACCTGAGAAGTTGCATCGTCAGGGAATGGTTGCTGGGGTTTTTGCCACCTGAGCCAATCAAAGGTTCCCAACACAATAAAAAAAAAAGTCCCAAAAAACATTGGGAAAAACAAGGAACAGTAAAAAGAACCCAATAACCAGTTGAGGAAAACAGAAACAGTAAAAACTGAGAAAGGAAAACACTGGTTGATAAAAAAAAGTTAAAAGAGGGGGGGGGTGGACCCACTGGTGCGATTAAAAAAAAACAGTCAAAGGATAGGTTGGTGGGGATAACAGTTCAAAAGGGTTAGGAAGGCTGGTGGATAAAAAACCAGTTAAAAGCGAGGACCGGGCTGGGGGATAAAAGTAAAAGGGTCGCTGGTGGGGAAAAAAAAAAAAACAGTTAACGCTAAAAGTTTACTTAACTTACTCAACTGAAGCTGAAGAGTCCAATTCATTTCAGGGGGGGTATACTATTAGCGGTTTTTTGCCATCTGAAGCAAAAAACCAAAGAGTCCTAACAACAGTTTGAGGAAAGGAACAAGCAAATGGTTTGCCAAAACAATGAGAGGGCAGACAAGTAATAAAATCCTTTTCCAATATTTAAGACAAAAAAACAGCACAATTTAAAAAAACAAAAGTTTCCCATTACAGTGGGAAAACAGACTCGTTAAAAGACCATACAGTTGGAGAACCAGGGGGGGACATAAAAAAAAAATGATGGATACCAGTCAGAAGACCCCACTGGTTGATAAAAACCAGTTTAAAGGGGACACTGTGGATAAAAAAACAGTTAAAGGGAAAAAAAACTAGGGATTTTTAAAAAAAAACAGTTCAAAAGGAGGGAACTCTAGTTTTGATAAAACAAGTTTTAAAGGGAATACTGGTGGCAAACAGATAAAACAGGGGACCGCGGGTGATAAAATGAGAAAAAGAGGAAAAACACTGGTAAGATAATAGGGGGGACGGGAAAGAAGAAGAAGGGAATTTGCAAATAGGAAAATTCCACCACCAAACAAAACAATGAAAACCTTATTTCCCCTAACAAAAAGGGGAAGAGATAATAGGATAAAAGAAGCTGGGGCCCCCACACCAGTCTTAACAGCATTAAAACAGTGGTTGTTTACATTTGACGGTGTTTCGGCAACAACGTCAGGCCGTCCTCAGACTACAGTTTTTTAAAAAAAAATTTTCCCATTAATCTACTTACCTGCATTTGGAAAAAGTGCTCGGGAGGGGCCCCCCACGCACAGCAAAACTTTGCGGAAAAGTTTAAAACCCACCTGATTTTGTGCTTTTCAATTAACCTGTTTTGTGTTTTCAAAAAAATTATTTTATTGTGGTGAGTAGGAGGGCCCCCCTTCCCGATTGGGAGGGGTTGACACGAATATAATAATAACGTCACAAGGGGTAGGGAATTTGGGTTCATTTTTACATTTGCGGATTTAAAAAATTGGAGTTCCTTGTTGATATAGACAAGTGGGGAAAAAAAAAAAAAAAAGGAAGGAAACAGACACCCGATATTATTCAGCACTTTGAAGGCATTCCTGCACCTGTGGTTTCGTATTGTCTTGTCGTGCTCCCAATATTGGTCCTATTAGGGTGCTGGAATATTTGAGCTTATATATTATTATATTACACTTAAAATATTCAGTGACCACACGTCTTGAGGTCTTCAGGATCTTTAGGTTTCGCCCAATGATTCTCTGAACTCTACAGTTAGTTAATTTTATTTATTTTACTTAAAAACTAAAAAACAAACTTGCGGCCCCAAAACCAGGGTTGCGGAATATAAAAAAACATTAAAACTTAACTTCGCACCAAATGGATGCCTAGAGGATAAAAAAACATATATAATAAAAAATAGTTTGGTTTGGTCAGTGTCCACTCGTTACACACTTGGGTCTTCTCCCCCTTTGTCCCCCCTTCTCTCTATCCATGTGCCCTGTTTGCCCATTGGATCTTCTTTCTTTCTGAAAAAACACTACCAAGGGGAATGGTAAAAAAAAAAGTAACACACAAAACCATTCTTTAGTTCCTGCCTTAAGTTTCCTTCCGTTTTTACCTTACTGGGAAATGTTCCGTGCCCGCGAACCCCCGCCCCGTTTCCGGTCCCCCCGACCGTGCGCCCCCCCGGTCTCCGGTGTCAGCCCACCCTCGGGCAGAACCCAAACCCCCCCCCACCCGTACCCAGGTCCTCCCGTGCGCCCCCGGGGCCCATTTCCTCGGGCCCCCTTTTCCTCCGTGGGGCCCGGGCCGTCCCCCCGCCCCCCCCATTTTTTCCCGTTGAGCAACTAGGCCCAGCTTACAGGGTCCTGTTTACTGTTCCCCCGGCACCGTCGCTTTCCCCACCATTTTACGTACCACGGGGCCCCTCCGTGAAAGAACAGGGACCACAGTTCAAGGTATCCATCACTTGTGCTTAAGCGGGGCACCCGTAAAACAGACCCCCCACACCCCGGGTGCGCATCGGGGGGGGGGGCCCATACACCGTTAATGTCGCCCCCCTTTACCCGTGCTCAACAACCCATTTCCGTTCAACAGGTTCAGTTGACCGTGCGAACACCCCCGGGACCAGTCCACAGGTTCCCCCCCCCCTCCCGGCCGCCCCCCGGGGCCCGTTCCGGTCCCCGTACCCCCACAACGGCAGAGCAAACATAAAAACCCAATGTTCAGGTTGTGTTTGCTCTACAACCGTCCGCGAGGCACCCGGAGTGATTTGTAAAAGGGTTTCCCATACGTTCAAGAACAGGGGGACAGTCACGGTCCTCAAAACCCAGGGTAAAACCGCCCCCCGGGACCATTCACAGGTTCTCTGCCCCGTGAGCTACTCCAACCAGATCATTTAAAGGGTTCCCTGTGACCGTGCGAAAACAACCAACAACACGCAGGCCCGCGCCATACCGTGAGAACCACTACACAGCTAAAACGTCCCACAACCATATCACATTGATTTACCGGAGGGGTTCAAGTTATTAACCCCTGTCCCCTTTCCCCACGAGGTTCTACCCGCCCGTCCCCGGTTTCCCATCTTTTTTTTAGTCGCGTTGGGCACTACTAGGTCCCCCCCGGCCCATCCCTGGCCCCCCACCACCACTCCAGGTAACATTTTACTCAGTTTAGCCGGGCCAGGCCCGTACCAAAAAACCCGGCTCCCCTTACCCGGTCCGCCCCCCCGCCCGTCAACACGCGAACGTGCCTCTTTCTTTTCCCCCCGCCAGACACGCCCAGGGCCCCACCCCCCCCCCCCCCCCATAAAGGGGTTTTCTCATTTTTACCGTCATCCTATCGGGTTTCCCTGTATCACAGTTTGGTTCGACACCTGCACAAGTAGCGGTCTTATGCCAACTTGTGTAGCGCACATTATGGCCAACCCCACGGGAATCCTTCCGTTCCTGGTACCTCCCCGCTCACTTCTAGTTGAGCCACCCTAGCCAGGGAGCCTCCTCTTTCTTACACCCCGGTACTCCTAAACAGCTGAGGACTACAGCACAAGCGCGACAAACTTCCAAGTCCCCCTCCTTTAGCGTGATGACCGGGACAGTCCAAGTTGTTCGGGGCCCCTGTTACAGTGAGGCACCGGACTTTACCCAACCGTTCCCCCCCACGTGTTACATGGAGGACCCCCGCATCAAACCGGTGGGTTCCCGTGGTCCGGCTTTCACACGGGACGGTTTTCCCCTGCGTTTGCCCCATTCAAGTTGAGGAAAACAGGGGACAGTTCAAGGTCCCATTCCGGTTGAGAAAAAAAAACCCAGCCAAGTAATCGGTCCCCTAGGGTGCCCGGGGTGTCGAATGGGGGCCGTCCCGGTTCCATTGCGTCGTCTATATGCTAGTTCCAATGCTACTTTGACTCTCGGCTCTGGGTCGGTGAGTTCAAGGTGGATCCATATATTCATACGTTTCCATGATGTTTCTCACGCACTACAGTTGGTTCGCGGCGTCAATATTTCCCCGAATTGTTTTGGCCCTCGACTCTTCTCATCTCATGACTCTATCTTCCACCCTGTCTTTATTTCTGACATGCCTCCTCGCCTACACCTAAACCTGTTTTGCTTCTTCCCCGACTCCTAAGCCAAAACAAAACAACCAACCACAACCCCACACCCGTGTGATGAAGGTGGCTTCTGATCTCAAACGTGTCGAACTTCATGTGACCGTGCCAATAGTGTGGCTGGGCTCAATGTGCTTTGAAACTAGTCTCTCACACATTGGATTATATCGTCCCGGTGTAGTGAATGACGTTGAGTACCGTGTGCATTGTACATCAATTTACGCTTGTCGCCAAGACCTGCCTGCGACAAATTATCCTTTTATCGTCCCGCTTTTTTTTTAGACTCCCCCTCTTGTTTCTCTGGTGTGGCGGACATAACACCTAACACATTATTCACCACAGGTTCGTCGATCATAGTCTCAAATAATGGAGCAGTAAGCATATATCTCGTCATGCCCTTATGCCCCCCTCCATTCATAACAAACACTATAATTTTATACGTACGTCGCAGACTTGCCGGCACGAGACATCCAGTGGCCTACTAGTGCCAGTTTGACCGTTTCTTCAACACGTGAAAAAAAACATAACCTTTCCGAGACTGACGCACCTAAACCTTTTTTTCTTCAAGTCTTACAGGGATTTTGGTTCCCTCGTGTGTTCCTTTTGGACATGTTCTATGGGAACAACAAATGCCCCAGGATTAATTATTGTGTTATGTCCTACGCGGTTTTGACAGATATCTCACTTGAGTAACCATTGGCTAAGCGCCCCCTGTTGTCATATTATGAGCGCCCTGTTGGGTTACATTAATGTTGGCCTCTCACTTTTCCCACGGTCTCTCTTTCCCATATTCGATGTGTAGTGAGTACCCCCAATCACCCCTTAGTCTGAATTTAAGTCCTGTTTGCCAACCACCTGACTCTTTGGAAAAAAACCCTCTCGAGTCCATTTCAAAAGATGTCCTTTTTGTACCACAGGATTCCAAAATTGCACTGCTATTCCAAATGAGGCCCTTACCAATGCTTTGTAAAGAGGGGAGAATTACATTTTCCTCCCTTGAATCCATCACCTATCTTTATACAAGACAATACCATGCTGCTATGGCGTTGCCGCCTGGCACTGCTTGCTACCTGTAAGTTTGTTATCCACCAACAAAAACTCCAAGATCCCTTTCCAACAGGGATTCACTTAACACAGAGCCATTTATGTATACGGTTAAGTAGCACAAGTATTTTTTTAAGTTCCAAAAAATGCATCACCTTTACATTTTATCAACATGGAATTTCATCTGTCACTTAGCAGCCCAAAAGTGTTAATCTATTAGATCCCCTTGCAGATGTGCACAATCCTCTGAAGTGTTTTAATGGTCGACAAAGTTTTGTGTCGTCAGCAAACACAGAAAAAACTGCTGGACAATAAAACCCACTTCCAAATCATTAATAAAAAATTAGATTTAAATAGAAAGAGGCCCCAAAACACAGAAACCCTGTGGCAACTCCCCATTAGCACATTTGTCCATAATGATGAAAGCCCCATTAACAAACTACTCTCTGAATCCTATTCATTAACCAATTTCTATCCATGTTACAAAATGTGACTCCCCAGACCAACAGACCTTAGATTCATTAGTCGCCTATGGGGGGGGAGTATAAAAGCCTTGCAAAAATCCAAGTAAACTACAATCTACTTGCTTATTACAGAGTCCAAATATTTCTACTACTTCCTCATAAAAGCCAAGCAAGTTAGTTTGACAAGATCTATTCTCCTAAATCCATGTGTTACCACTTATAATGTCAGTCACCTGGAAACATACTCTAGAAAAAAACCATGTTCCCTTCTATTAAAACTTTCCAGGATCTGAGTTAAACTTACAGGCCTGTTAATTACCCGGCTGTGAAGAATACCCTTTTGAATATTGGAAAACATCAGCCTTTTCAATCCAGGCAACACCACCGGACATGAGGGGAATCAGCAAAAAATAAGAAACAATGGCCTAGATAAAAAACTGAAACTTAGCTCCTTAAGTACCCGAGGATTGTATTTTATCCGGTCCAGGAGATTTATTAATATTAACCTTATTTAGTTTCTTTCTGTACCCAATCCTCGGGTAACCAAAGTGAACTTGAATTATTGGTATAACTTTTGCTAATACTCTATGATATCTGTACTTGGATCTTCTATTATGTGTATACAGAGGAAAAAAAATTATTCAAAGACATTTGGCGTTATCGCCATCCTCCGTAACTAAACTCTTTCCCCATTAAACAATGGTTTTGCCACATTCTCAGTCCTATCTTCTACTATTAATGATACTTAAAAAAAAATGCTTAGCCTTAGTGCTGCTTCTTCAGTATCTTAACTTCATTATTCATTTTAGCTAGTTTGGGATTGCTTTTTTTACCACTCCTTGTTACAGTTTTATAAATCCCCTAAAGGGCCCTTTCGTTCCTCGGCGCTTAAAAAGTTTTAAATGCCTTTTTTCTTCCTTACCATTTGCTTCTTTTACATCAGATTCAGCCCCACATTGGGCGCGGGATTTTATTTTTTTTTACATTATTTCCCAAGGGTATTAAAATTAGATGTTGAACTGGTTAAAAATCCCTTGAACACAGTCCACTTTCTGTTCAGTACCCCTTTACCCTGATAATACATTATCCCAGTTGACATCTGAAGGAGATCTTTTAACCTGGGAAAATTTGCTTTCCTGAAATAAATGTTCTGTTGTTAAAACCCAGCGCACTTTTCCTTTCGAAACAACAAGTCCAAATGCACTATTTCATGGTCATATTCCCTAAGCCCTTCCAGTTACCTTATATCATATAATGCGTCCCAAAATGTTAGATATTACCAGATCCAAACAGGAGCTCCTTTTTTAGTAGGAACCTAAACCACTGTGAGAGGAAAATTATCCTGCAGCAAATTAGGAAACTCAGTCGCCTTTTTCTTGTGATGGCGTTCCCACATCCCAATCAATGTCAGGGTAATTGAAGTCCCCCATAAATGAGCATTCTCCCCAAAACTTGCAGCCCTTGCCAAACTCGCATATGAAGTGTCACCTCCCTCTTTGCTAGCATTTTGGCGGCTTATAGCGACACCAACAATGACATACCCCCTTTCCGTGTTGCCTAATTCCACCCATATTGCCTCCAAGTTATCATCCATATCACCAGTTATCTCTTCTTTTAAATTGGCTTCATTTTCTTTTTACATTTAAAAAAAACATTACTCCTCCCCCTTTCCTTTTTTTCTGTCCTGCCTAAACAAGGCATATCCTTCTATATTTACAGGCCCCAGTCGTTGGAGAAACTGTTCAACCACGTTTCTGCTATGTACCATATACATTCATTACTTTCATTCAATGCCATCATTTTCCAATTCACCCCATTTGTCAGCCAAGGGGCTTTTCTCGCATTTGCAAACAATACATTTTAAGATTATGATCCTGTAATTTTTCGGTTACATTTAATACACATTCCTCCCTATCCCCTATGCTAGCCCCACCCCCCTTTCCGCCCACCACTGGCCATCTACACCCTTCTTTCCTCCTGGGCACACTATCCCAGTGAGACTGCTAATACCCCCTCTCCCCCCCAAACCTAGTTTAAAAATCTCCTCCAACCCTCTAGCCATCTTCTCCCCTAAAACAGCTGCACCAACATCAGTGAGGTGCAACCCCCATCATACTAAAGAGGCTTGTAGCCGACAGCAAAGTCTGCCCAGTGAGAAACAGACAGTAAATATTCCATACAATGAGAACAGACAGTAAAGGTCCATACGGTGAAAACAGACAGTAAAAGTTCCCATACATGGAAAACAAACAATAAAGGTTCCATACAGTGATAACAGGACAGTTTAAGGTACAATACAGTGAGAAACCGACAGTAAAGGTTCAACTGTGAGAAAAGACAGTAATGGTTCCATACACTGAGAACAGACAGTAAAGGTTCCAACAGTGAGAACAGGACAGAAAAAAGTCCATATAGTGAGAAAAAAACCGGACCAAACAATGGTCCCATACAGTGAGAACAAACGACAGTAAAAGTCCCATACAGGGAGAACAAAAACATTAAAGGTGCCATACAGTAAAACAGACAGTAAAGGTCCCCCAACAACGATAACAGGCAGTAAAAGTCCCCCAACGTGAGAACAGACAGTAAAGGTTCACACAGTGGGAGAGCAGACAGTAAAGGGCCCACCAAAATTGAGAACAGACAGTAAAAGTTCCATTCAGTGAGAACAGACAATAAAAGGACCACACACAGTGAGAACAGACAGTAAAGGGACACATAGAGTGAGAACAGACTGAAAAAGTCCCATTAATGGAAACAGGACGTAAGAAAGGAACCATTTCCTACAGTAAGGACTGTAAAGGCCCATTCATACAACGAGAAAGACGTTAAAGGTCCATACAGTAAGAACAGACAGTAAAGGACCCATACAGTCAGAACATATAGTAAAGGTCCCATACAGTGACATCGACAGTGATGGTCCTATCCCATGAGAACAGACAGTAAAGTCCCATACAGTGAGAACAGACAGTAAAAGGTCCCATACAGTAAAGTTCCATATAGTGAGAACAGGACAGAAAAGTTCCGATTAAGAGTGAAGAATCGACAGCAGTAAAGGCTCCATAAAGGGAGAAGAGTCAGTAAAGTGCCATACACTGAGAACCTACAGTTAAAGGTCCCATACAGAGTTAACATGCAGTAAAGGTCCCATACAATGAGAACAGACAGTAAAGGTCCCATACAATGCGAACAGACAGTAAAGGTCCCATACGGTGAAAACAGACAGTAAAAGTCCCATACATGGAAAACAAACAATAAAGGTTACATACAGTGAGAACAGTCAGTAAAGGTCCCATTCAGTGAGAACAGACGTAAAGGTCCATACGGTGATAAAGACAGTAAAGGTCCCATACGGGTGATAATAGACAATAAAAGTACCAATAGGGAAAACAAACAATAAACGTCCCATACATGGAAAACAAACAATAAAGGTTCATACAGTGATAACAGACAGTTAAGGTTCAAACTGGAGAAAGACAGTAATGGTCCCATACACTGAGAACAGACAGTAAAGGTTCCATACAGTGAGAACAGACAGAAAAGTCCCCATATAGTGAGAACAGACAACAATGGTCCCATACAGTAGAAACAGACGTAAAAGTCCCATACAGGGAGACAAACATTAAAGGTGCCATACAGTAAAACAGACAGTAAAGGTCCAAACAACGATAACAGGCAGTAAGGTCCCATACAGTGAGAACAGACAGTAAAGTTCCACACAGTGGGAGCAGACAGTAAAGGGCCACAAATTGAGAACAGACAGTAAAAGTCCCATTCAGTGAGAAACAGACATAAAAGGACACACAAGTGAAAACAGACAGTAAAGGACACATAGAGTGAGAACAGACTGAAAAAGTCCCTACAGTGAGAACAGACAGAGTAAAGGACCATTCCATACAGTAAGGACTGTAAAGGCCCATTCCATACAACGGAACAGACAGTAAAGGTCACTACAGTAAGAACAGACAGTAAAGGTCCCATCCGTGATCACGACAGTGATGGTCCTACCCATGAGAACAGCAGTAAAGGTCCCATACAGTGAGAACAGACAGTAAAGGTCCCATACAGTAAAGTTCCCATATAGTGAGAACAGACAGAAAAGTTCCGATACAGTGAGAATCGACAGTAAAGGCTCCATAAAGGGAGAAGAGTCTCGTAAAGCTGCCATACACTGAGAACCTACAGTAAAGGTCCCATACAGAGTTAACATGCAGTAAAGGTCCCATTACAATGAGAACGGACAGTAAAGGTCCCATACGGTGAAAACAGTACAGTAAAAGTCCATACATGGAAAACAAACAATAAAGGTTACATACAGTGAGAACAGTCAGTAAAGGTCCATTCATAGTGAGAACAGACGTAAAGGTCCCATACGGTGATAATAGACAATAAAAGTACCATATAGGGAAAACAAACAATAAAACGTTCCATACCGTGAAATAGACAATTAAGGTACCATACAGTGACAACAGACAGTAAAGGTCTCAAACAGTGAGAACAGACAGTAATGGTCCCATACAGTGAGACCAGACAGTAACGGTTCCATACACTGAGAAAAGACAATGAAAGTCCCATACAGGGAGAACAGACAATAAAGGTGCCATACATTGAAAACAGACAGTTAGGTCCATACAGTTGAAACAGGCAGTAAAGGTGTCATATGGTGAGAACAGACAGTAAAGGTTCTATAGAGTGAGAATAGACAGTAAAGGTCCCATGGAGTGAGAACAGACAATAAAGGTTCCATAGAGTGAGAAAAGACAGTAAAGGTCCCATCCAGTGAGAACAGACATTAAATATTCCATACAGTGAGAACAGACAGTAAAGATCCCAAATAATGATAACAGGCAGTAAAGGTCCCATACAGTGAGAACAGACAGTAAAGGACCCAAACAGTGAGAACAGACAATAAAGGTCCCTTATAGTGAGAACAAACAGTAAAAGTCCCATTCAGTGAGAACAGACAATAAAGGTCCAATACAGTGAGAACAGACAGTAAAGGACACATACAGTGAGAACAGACTGAAAAGTCCCATACAGTAAAAACAGACAGTAATGGACCATTCCATACAGTGAGGACTGTAAAGATCTGTTCCATACAACGAAAACAGACAGTAAAGGTCCCATACAGTAAGAACAGACAGTAAAGGACCATACATCAGAACAATAGTAAAGGTCCCATACAGTGACATCAGACAGTGATGGTCCTATACCACTGAGAACAGACAGTAAAGGTCCCATACAGTGAGAACAGACAGTAAAGGTCCCATACAATGCGAAACAGACAGTAAAGATCCCAAATAATGATGAAGACAGAGTAAAGGTCCAACAGTGAGAACAGACAGGAAGGACCCCAACAGTGAGAAACGACAATAAAGGTCCCACAAATTGAGAACAGAGTAAAGTCCCATTCAGTGAGAACAGACAATAAAGGTCCAATACAGTGAGAACAGACAGTAAAGGACACATACAGTGAGAACAGACTGAAAAGTCCCATACAGTGAGAACAGGACAGTAAGGACCATTCCATACAGTGAGGACTGGAAAGATCCATTCCATACAATGAAAACAGACAGTAAAGGTCCCATACAGTAAGAACAGACAGTAAAGGCACCCATACAGTCAGAACATATAGTAAAGGTCCCATACAGTGGACATCAGACAGTGATGTTCCTTATACCATGAGAACAGACAGTAAAGTTCCCATATATAGTGAGAAACAGACAGAAAAGTTCGATACAGTGAGAATCGATAGAAGGCTCCATAGAGGGAGAAGAGTCAGTAAAGCTGCCATACGTGAGGAACTGACAGTAAGGTCCAATTACAGATAGACTAAAATGCAGCTAAAGGTTCCATACAATGAGAACAGAAAGTAAGGTCCCATACAATGCGAAACAGACAGATAAAGTTCCCAACGGTGAAACACAACAATAAGGTTACATACAGTGACCACAGACAGTAACCCTAGCCATTCAGTGAGAACAGACAGTAAAGGTCCAATACGGTGTGATATAGACAGTAAAAGTCCCATACAGTGAAAACAAACAATAAACGTTCCATACAGTGATAATAGACAATTAAGGTACCATACAGTGACATCAGACAGTAAAGGTCTCACAGTGAGAACAGACAGTAATGGTCCCATACAGTGAGAACAGACAGTAAAGGTTCCATACACTGAGAAAAGACAATGAAAGTCCATACCGGGAGAACAGACAATAAAGGTGCCATACATTGGAAACAGACAGTAAAGCTCCCATACAGTGAGAACAGACAGTAAAGGTCCCATACAGTGATAACAGGCAGTAAAGGTGCCATATGGTGAGAACAGACAGTAAAGGTTCTATAGAGTGAGAATAGACAGTAAAGGTCCCATGGAGTGAGAACAGACAATAAAGGTTCCATAGAGTGAGAAAAGACAGTAAAAGTCCCATAGAGTGAGAACAGACAGTAAAGTTTCTATAGAGTGAGAATAGACAGTAAAGGTCCCATGGAGTGAGAACAGACAATAAAGGTTCCATAGAGTGAGAAAAGACAGTAAAAAGTCTATAGAGGGAGAAAAAGACAGTAAAGGACCCAAACAGGGGAACAGACGTAAGTCCCATTCAGTGAGAACCAATAAAGATCCAATACAGTGAGAACAGACAGAGTAAAGGAAACATACAGTGAGAACAGACTGAAAAGTCCATACAGTGAGAACAGACAGTAATGGACCATTCCATCAGTGAGGACTGTAAGATCCGCCATACAACGAAAACAGACAGTAAAGGTCCCATACAGTAAGAACAGACAGTAAAGGACCCATACAGTTAGAACAGACAGTAAAGGTCCCTACAGTGAAATCAGAACAGTGATAGTCCTATACCATGAGAAACAGACAGTTAAGGTCCTACAGTGTGAAAGACAGTAAAGGCATACAGAGAGAACAGATGGTAAAGGTCCCATAAGGTGATAAGAGACAGTAAAAGTCCCATACAGGGAAAACAAACAATAAAGATTTCATCAGTGATAACAGACAGTAAAGGTCCCATACAGTAAGAACAGACAGTTAAAAGTCTCAAACAGTGAGAACAGACATAAGGTCCCCTACAGTGAGAACATATGGTGAAGGCCCATAAAGTGGGTTAAGATAATAAAGGTCCTATACAGTGAGAAACAGACAGTAAAGGTCCATACAGGGAGAATCGAAGTAAAGGCTCCATACAGTGAGAACAGTCAGTAATACTGCCAACGGCAGTAAAGGTCCCATACAATGAATGAAAAAAGACAGTAAAGGGCCCGTACGGGGGGGAAAACAGACAGTAAAAGTCCCTTACATGGAAAACAAACAATAAAGGTTACATACAGTGAGAACATAATGTGAAGGTCCAATTAGGTGGGTAAAAGATAATAAAGGTCCCTACAAGTGAGAACAGACAGTAAAGGTCCCATACTGGGAGAATCGACAGTAAAGCTTATACAGTGAGAACAGTCAGTAAGCTGCCATACATTGAGAACTGACAGTAAAGGACCCATATATGGAGAACAGACATTAATGGTCCCATACAGTGAGAACAGACAGTATGGTCCATACATTGGGAACAGAAAGTAAAAGTCCCATACAGAAAGAACAGACAATAAAGGTGCCATCATTGAAAACAGATAGTAAAGGTCCCATACAGTGAGAACAAACAGTAAAGGTTTCATACAGTGAAAACAGGCAGTAAAGGTCATATACAGTGAGAAAAGACAGTAAAGGTCCCTACGTGAGAACACACGTAAAGGCCCATACAGGGGAGAATGACGTAACAGTAAAGGCTTCATACAGGACAACAGTCAGTAAAGCTGCCATACATTGAGAACCGACAGTAAAGGTCCCATATATGGAGAACAGACATTAATGGTCCCAACAGTGAGAAAAGACAGTAAAGGTCCCATACATTGAGAACAGACAGTAAAAGTCCCATACAGAAAGAACAGACAATAAAGGTGCCATACATTGAAAACAGATAGTAAAGGTCCCCCCAAACAATGATAACAGGCAGTATAAGGTTCCATACGGTGAAAAAAGACAGTAAAGGTCCCAAACAGTAAGAACAGACATTAAAGGTCCCTATAGTGAAAACAGACAGTAAAGGTCCCACACAGTGAGAACAGACAGTAAGGTCCAATACAGTGAATCAGACAGTGAGGTCCTTACCATGAGAACAGACAGTAAAGGTCCCTACAGTGGGAAAACAGACAGTAAAGGTTACCAAACAGTGAGAAACTGACAATAAAGGTCCCTTATAGTGAGAACGACAGTAAAGGTGCCACAAATTGAGAACAGACAGTTAAGTCCCATCAGTGAGAACAAACAATAAAGGTCCAATACAGTGAGAACAGACAGTAAAGGACACATACAGTGAGAACAGACTGAAAAAGTCCCATACAGTGAGAACAGACAGTAAAGTTCCCATACAGTGAGAACAGATGGTAAAGGTCCAATACAGTGAGAACACACTGTGACAGTTCCATACAATTAGAACAGAAGGTAACAGTCCCATACAGTGAGAACAGACAGTAAAGGTCCATCAGTAGAAACAGACAGTAAAGGACCCATACAGTCAGAAACAGACAGTAAAGGTCCCATACAGTGAAATCAGACAGTGATGTTTCCTATACCATGAGAACAGACAGTAAAGGTCCCCTATAGTGAGAAGAGACAGTAAAGGTCGCATACAGTGAGAACAGATGGTAAAGGTCCAAACATGAGAACACACTGTGAAGTTCCATACAATGAGAACAGAAGGTAACAGTCCTACATAGCATACAGAAAAGGTAGTGCACAGTAATACAGATATGTAAAGGTCCCATACAGTGAGAACAGACAGAAAAGTTCCTATACAGTGCTGAGAACAGATGGTAAAAGGTCCCATACAGTAATAACAGTCAGTAAAGGACCCATACAGTCAGAACAGACCGTAAAGGTCCCATACGGTGAAATCAGACTGATGGTCCTATACCATGAGAACAGACAGTAAAGGTCCCCTACAGTGAGAAGAGACAGTAAAGTCGCATACAGTGAGAACAGATGGTAAAGGTCCACAACAGTGAGAACACACTGTGACAGTTCCATACAATGAGAAAGACAGAGGTAACAGTCCCATACAGGTGAGAACAGCTAGTAAAGGTCCATACAGTGAGAACAGACAGAAAAGTCTATACAGTGAGAACAGATGGTAAAGGTCCATACAGTGAGAACATATGGTGAAGGCTCCCATACAGTGAGTTAAGATAATAAAGGTCCCATACAGTGAGAACACACAGTAAAGGTCCCATATAGGGAGAATCGACAGTAAAGGCTTCATACAGTGAGAACAGTCAGTAAAGCTGCCATACATTGAGAACCGACAGTAAAGGTCCCATATATGGAGAACAGACAATAAAGGTCCCATACAGTGATAACAGGCAGTAAAGGTCCCATACAATGAAAACAGACAGTAAGGTCCGTATGGGGAAAACGAGCAGTAAAGTCCCATACATGGAAAAACAAACAATAAAGGTTACATACAGTGAGACATAATGTGAAGTCCCATTCAGTGGGTTAAAGATAAAAAGGTCCCATACAGTGAGAAACAGGCAGTAAAGGTCCCATACAGGGAGAATCGACAGTAAAGGCTCATACAGTGAGAAACAGTCAGTAAAGTGCCATACATTGAGAACCGACAGTAAAGGTCCATTATGGAGAACAGACCATAAAGGTCCCATACAGTGTAACAGGCAGTAAAGGTCCCATACAATGAAAACAGACAGTAAAGGTCCCGTATGGGGAAAACAGACAGTAAAAGTCCCATACATGGAAAACAAACAATAAAGGTTACATACAGTGAGAACATAATGTGAAGGTCCCATTCAATGGGTAAAGATAATAAAGGTCCCATACAGTGAGAACAGACAGTAAAG
>JAACNH010004553.1:0-23596 GCA_019447015.1 Hymenochirus boettgeri | reverse complement strand
CAGACCAGACAGACGGGCTCCCCTGCGCATGCCAGCAGCAACTGAGATTGAGAGAGATTTAAAGCAAACTGGTTATTTGCTTGTGCTATTATTTCCTGTGCTGCAATAAGCTTCTGTTCATCATATTCTTTGTTAGGTTCTTCCTTTATATTGTGAGCAGTGCCATAGTGTGAGCCAAATATAGCCAAAAATGCTACGAACAAATTAAAGGGCATGTCCACCCCCAAAACTAATCCCCCCAACTACTGGCCCCACCATGTAGTGTAGTTTAATCCTTACCTCACATCCCAACTCCATCTGGTTCTCCTGTAGTCCCCCCCCAAAGTTCCAAAACTGCCCACCAGGAGGCAGCAGGTCCATATAGGACACTGCCTGCTACCTGGCCTCCCGGAGATTCCTGCCATGCGTGCTGCACCCTTCTCCCCCCTCCCTCCCCCTCCCTCTCCCTCCCTCTCCCTCCCGTTCTACTATCCCTCCCTAGCACAAATCCCCCTAATATCATGCTCCCCCATGTCCCCCAGCCCCAACCGCATGTTTTTTTTTTTTTAAAAAGCTCCCCAAACTCTTACTTACCTCTCCGCTTTCCTCCCTGCACCTGACTGACCGGCAGCCGCGTCTGTGATTGGCTGCCGCTCAGCCAATCACAGACGCGACTGCCGGTCCCGCCCTCTGCTTGCATTCTCGCAAGCAGAGGGCCGGCAGGCGGCGGAGGATCGAGGGGAGGTAAGTAAGAGTTTGGGGGGCTTTTTAAAAAAACTAAACAAGCGGTTGGGGCTGGGGGACATGGGGGAGCATGATATAAATTTTTTATTTTGTGGGAGGACATAGCCTTTAAGTTTTGTCATTGCTTTCATCGGATTATACCTGTAGAATATAATAGTTATTAATCTTTTCATGAAGATCATTGCAAGGTATCTGCTTGTTATTTGTGTGATATACAGTTAAAACTTTTTGCCTCACTCCTTCTGTTACTGCAGTACCCAGCTATAAGAATGCATGCTTCTTGCAGAACATGTAGTCCCATAGACAAGGCCATGGATAAGGAATGGGTCGGGCAGACCAGACAGACGGGCTCCCCTGCCCATGCCAGCAGCAACTGAGAGGACAGATCAGAGGCAGCAACCTTTTGGACAGGAAGACAGCTCCTACCCTCCAGTTTCCTGGACTTTGAAGAGCACTACAGGAGAACCATAAGGAGCAGGGATGTAAGGTAAGGTTTTTTAAACTGTACAGTGGGGCCAGTAGTGGCTTAAATTTTAGTTTGGGGTGTAGACATGCCCTTTAAATGACATTGGGGAGCCTAGATGGGTCTTGCAATTACTCCTACCTCTCTATCAGGCTGCTTTATTGGATTCGAGGAAAACGATTGTTGGACTGATTGTCTCAGTGTTTACATTAAATACATGTTCGGATGCATCAGTTTCCCTGTAGCCATACAGCATACATATAATGATCTCAACATGTGTGTGATCCCAACTGTGCGTGGGTGTAAAGAGAGAGGTGCCTAACAATACCCTAAATTCTTTCCTTTTTTTTTTAGTCAAATCACCAGCTGAACAGCCCGCATTATCCTGTATCTTTTAATCTGCCATTGCAGTGATTATAGATATGATTTTATTTTCAAAGAAGTTCTGCAATTGTTTTTACGTAATAACCATTGCTATAAAAATTACATTAACCAGGAGTGACAATTACTGGAGTTTTAATATTGATTGTGGCTCTCAACTATCAACAAGAAAACAATTCAATTTATATAATTTTCTTATTTATATTCATTCAAGTGTCATGGCACAATTAAACCAACCAGAACATTTTAGTGTGTACAGTTGGTAAATAATAATTGTTTTACATAGCCAACAGATTTTAATATGATTTAGTTTACTATAGTTTGCCCTTCCTATATCTGAACATTAATATATTTGTTAGAATACAGAAATGCTACATATGACACATAATGTAAAAATATAATGATGAAAGATACCGTCTGGAGCATAAATTCTTCCCGGAAGACTCCATTTCTATAAAGTGGAGCAATTTATACCTTTTGGTGCATTTTTTTCTTAAAAGTTAAAAGAAAACCTACATTATTACTGAGTTCAGCAAATGTAAGTGTTATAATATTTGATTTATGAAACCATCTGATGAAACTTGTCTCAGTTTTGCCCTGCTGACCTTGATGGTAAATTTCCAAAGCTGTCAATTTTTTACTTGGTGCCTTGCAATTTGTACTTTTTAGGATTTGTTTGCAGATTAGGAGTAAAGTTAAAGGATATTCGATATACACAAACAGGTGAAATATACCCACTTTAAGCATTAATTGGCACCATTTTTAACGATAAGAACTTTTATTGAATCTCCTGCTTGTATTCAATAACCCTCTATTTAAAAAGTGGACTGGCTAGAAGGCTGACTGACTGGTGCTGGACTAGCTGGAAGCTTATTGTTGACTGGCTAGCATGCTGAAATGCATAACAATTAACTCCATAGCCCAATGCTTTTTAACCTACCTAGGAATTTACAGGGCGATGCACCAACGGGCGCATCCTCCTGATTTGGAGTACTGTGAGGTACCATATAAAACGCTTCTGCAAAATATAAAAACACCATATATACTCGAGTATAAACCAATTTCTTTTACCTTTAAAATCATCTTGAAAGTCTCCCCTCGGTTTATACTCAGTCTGTGCTGATCTGGATGCTGCTGGACAAAATCACATAGCCCTGGGAAAACAAAAGCTGTACCCTGTAATCCTCTTGATTTCAGTGTGTTAAGCAATTGTTGTCCTGCTCACTCAGATCAGCCCAGACTGCAAGGCAAATGGGAAAAAAATTATCTTTAAATGTTCAGGCTGCACAGAAAGCTATATACAGTGCACATCTGTGTATGGGACTTTCTATGGGACTGTGTATGGGACTTTCTATGGGGCTGTGTATGGGACTTTCTATGGGTGTTACTTCCCCTTAAATACGGTATATCCCAGAGGGTGATGATATAGATCCTATATAGAATTATAATAAATGTAATTAATTGTTTTTTATTTAATACTTTATTTATATATTTATAATATAGGTCTAAAGAGAATAAATAACTTTTTGGATTGATCCTCTCTAAGTGGTATACTATTGTATACCATATATACTCGAGTATAAACCACCCAAATATAAACCGAGGTACATACTTTTAACTGATAACAAAGAAAACTATTTGACTCGAGTATAAACCGAGGGTGACTTTCTCCCATAGGAAGCCCATAGATAGTCCCACAGACAGTCCATAGAAAGTCCAATGCACAGTCCCAAGAAAGTCCAATACACAGCCCCATAGAAAGTCCAATACACAGCCCCATAGAAAGTCCCATACAGCCCCAAGAATCCCTACACAGCCCATAGAAGTCCCATACACAGCCCCATAGAAAGTCCCATACACAGCCCCATAGAAAGTCCCATACACAGCCCCATAGAAAGTCCCATACACAGCCCCATAGAAAGTCCCATACACAGCCACATAGAAAGTCCCATACACAGCCCCATAGAAAGTCCATACACAGCCCATAGAAAGTCCATAGCAGCCCCATAGAAAGTCCCATACGCAGCCCCATAGAAAGTCCCATACGCAGCCCCATAGAAGTCCAATACACAGCCCCATAGAAAGTCCCAACACAGCCCCATAGAAAGTCCATACACAACCCCATAGAAAGTCCAATACACAGCCCCACCGAAAGTCCATACACAGCCCCACAGAAGTCTTGTACACAGCCCCATATAAAGTCTTATACACAGCCCCATAGAAAGTCCCATACACAGCCCCATAGAAAGTCCCATACACAGCCCCATAGAAAGTCCCATACACAACCCCATAGAAAGTCCAATACACACCCACCGAAAGTCCCATACACAGCCCCACAGAAGTCTTATACACAGCCCCATATAAAGTCTCATACAAGCCCCATAGAAAGTCCCATACACAGCCCCATAGAAGTCCCATACACAGCCCCATAGAAAGTCCCATACACAGTCCCATAGAAAGTCCCATACACAGATGTGCACTGTATATAGCTTTCTGTGGCCCTGAACATTTAAAGATAATTTTTTTCCCATTTGCCTTGCAGTCTGGGCTGATCTGAGTGAGCAGGACAACAATTGCTTAACACACTGAAATCAAGAGGATTACAGGGTACAGCTTTTGTTCCCAGGGCTATGTGATTTTGTCCAGCAGCATCCAGATCAGCACAGACTGAGTATAAACCGAGGGGAGACTTTCAAGATGATTTTAAAGGTAAAAGAAATTGGTTTATACTCGAGTAATATGGTGTTTTTATATTTTGCAGAAGCGTTTTATATGGTACCTCACAGTACCTACAGTAAAAGCATATGTATTTCCACTGTACTTCCCCTTTAAATACGGTATATCCCAGAGGGTGATGATATAGATCCTATAAGAAATAATATATGTAATTAATTGTTTTTATTTAAATACTTTATTTATATATTTATAATATAGGTCTAAAGAGAATAAATAACCTTTTGGATTGATTCTCTCTAAGTGGTATACTATTGTATACCATATATACTCGAGTATAAACCACCCAAATATAAACCGAGGTAACATACTTTTAACTGTAAACTAAGAAAACATTTGACTCGAGTATAAACCGAGGGTTGACTTTCTCCCATAGGAAGCCCATAAGATAGTCCCACAGACAGTCCCATAGAAAGTCCAATGCACAGTCCCATAGAAAGTCCAATACACAGCCCATAGAAAGTCCCATACACAGCCCCATAGAAGTCCCATACACAGCCCCATAGAAATCCCATACACAGCCCCATAGAAAGTCCCATACACAGCCCCATAGAAAGTCCATACACAGCCCCATAGAAAGTCCCATACACAGCCCCATAGAAAGTCCCATACACAGCCCCATAGAAAGTCCCATACACAGCCCCATAGAAAGTCCATACACAGCCCTATAGAAAGTCCATACACAGCCCCATAGAAAGTCCAATACACAGCCCCATAGAAAGTCCAATAAGCAGCACCATAGAAAGTCCCATACGCAGCCCCATAGAAAGTCCCATACGCAGCCCCATAGAAAGTCCAATACACAGCCCCATAGAAAGTCCATACACAGCCCATAGAAAGTCCCATACACAACCCCATAGAAAGTCCAATACACAGCCCCACCAAAGTCCCATACACAGCCCCACAGAAAGTTGTACACAGCCCCATATAAAGTTTATACACAGCCCATAGAAAGTCCCATACACAGCCCCATAGAAAGTCCCATACACAGCCCCATAGAAAGTCCCATACACAACCCCATAGAAAGTCCAATACACAGCCCCACCGAAAGTCCCATACACAGCCCCACAGAAAGTCCAATACACAGCCCCATATAAAGTCTCATACACAGCCCCATAGAAAGTCCCATACACAGCCCCATAGAAAGTCCCATACACAGCCCCATAGAAAGTCCATACACAGTCCCATAGAAAGTCCCATACACAGATGTGCACTGTATATAGCTTTCTGTGCAGCCTGAACATTTAAAGATAATTTTTTTCCCATTTGCCTTGCAGTCTGGGCTGATCTGAGTGAGCAGGACAACAATTGCTTAACACACTGAAATCAAGAGGATTACAGGGTACAGCTTTTGTTTTCCCAGGGCTATGTGATTTTGTCCAGCAGCATCCAGATCAGCACAGACTGAGTATAAACCGAGGGGAGACTTTCAAGATGATTTTAAAGGTAAAAGAAATTGGTTTATACTCGAGTATATATGGTGTTTTTATATTTTGCAGAAGCGTTTTATATGGTACCTCACAGTACCTCACAGTAAAAGCATATGTATTTCCACTGTACTTCCCCTTTAAATACGGTATATCCCAGAGGGTGATGATATAGATCCTATATAGAATTATAATATATGTAATTAATTGTTTTTTATTTAAATTACTTTATAATATTTATAATATAGGTCTAAAGAGAATAATAACCTTTTGGATTGATTCCTCCTAAGTGGTATACTATTGTATACCATATATACCGAGTATAAACCACCCAAATATAAACCGAGGTACATACTTTTAACTGATAAACTAAGAAAACTATTTGACTCCGAGTATAAACCGAGGGTTGACTTTCTCCCATAGGAAGCCCCATAGATGTCCCACAGCAGTCCATAGAAGTCCAATGCACAGTCCATAGAAAGTCCAATACACAGCCCCATAGAAGTCCAATACACAGCCCCATAGAAAGTCCCATACACAGCCCCATAGAAAGTCCCATACACAGCCCCATAGAAAGTCCCATACAAAGCCCCATAGAAAGTCCCAACACAGCCCCATAGAAAGTCCCATACACAGCCCCATAGAAAGTCCCATACACAGCCCCATAGAAAGTCCCATACACAGCCAAGAAAGTCCCATACACAGCCCTATAGAAAGTCCCATCACATCCCCATAGAAAGTCAATACGCAGCCCATAGAAGTCCAATAACCGCCCCATAGAAAGTCCCAAGCAGCCCCATAGAAAGTCCATACGCAGCCCCATAGAAGTCCAATACACAGCCCCATAGAAAGTCCCATACACAGCCCCATAGAAAGTCCCATACACAGCCCCATAGAAAGTCCAATACACAGCCCCACCGAAAGTCCCATACACAGCCCCACAGAAAGTCTTGTACACAGCCCATATAAAGTCTTATACACAGCCCCATAGAAAGTCCCATACACAGCCCCATAGAAAGTCCATACACAGCCCCATAGAAAGTCCCATACACAGCCCCATAGAAAGTCCAATACACAGCCCCACCGAAAGTCCCATACACAGCCCCACAGAAAGTTTATACACAGCCCCATATAAAGTCTCATACACAGCCCCATAGAAAGTCCCATACACAGCCCCATGAAAGTCCCATACGCAAGCCCATAGAAAGTCCCATACACAGTCCCATAGAAAGTCCCATACACAGATGTGCACTGTATATAGCTTTCTGTGCAGCCTGAACATTTAAAGATAATTTTTTTCCCATTGCCTTGCAGTCTGGGCTGATCTGAGTGAGCAGGACAACAATGCTTAACACACTGAGAATCAAGAGGATTACAGGGTACAGCTTTTGTTTTCCCAGGGCTATGTGATTTTGTCCAGCAGCATCCAGATCAGCACAGACTGAGTATAAACCGAGGGGAGACTTTCAAGATGATTTTAAAGGTAAAAGAAATTGGTTTATACTCGAGTATATATGGTGTTTTTTATATTTGCAGAAGCGTTTTATATGGTACCTCACAGTAAGTTGATTATTAATGGAACACTTTCTATTTGGACTAGAGATGGCCGAACTTCCTGAAGTTCAGTTTGTTTCAGAAACTTCCAAACTTTAGTAAAAGTAATAGGTTTGTTTTGATCTTTCAAAAAATCAATGGGAGGAAATAGTTTGAAAAGTTCGGATATACAGTATTTACAGTTAAAATAGCAATGGTAACTTACTGTAAATGGCTGTGGCACCTGGAAAATGGTTGGGGAAAACGTACATATCACCAAATGTGTTTAAAACATTTTTTCACCCCACGATCGGGGCAATGACGGCTTTCCGCTCTCTACATTCGAGAGTACCGAGCAATACATTCAAGGGTTACCGAAATCGACTGCTACATTCGATTGTTACTGAAATATTACGCTACATACGAGGGTTACCGAAATCAACTGCTACATTCGAGGGTTATGAATGATACTTCGAGGGTTACAGAACAATATATTTGAGGGTTACTGAAATTGACCACTACATTCAAGGGTTACAGAAAAATACATTTGAAGGTTACAAAATCGAAGGCTAAATTCAAGGGTTACCGAAATCAAACGCTTCATTTGAGGGTTGACAAAATCATCCTCTAAATTCAAGGGTTACTGAAATCGACTGCTACGTTCGATTGTTACTGAAATCTTACCTACATACAAGGGTTACAGAACAATACATTCAAGGGTTACCAAAATCTAAAAATAATTTGAGGGTTCTGAATGATACTTTCGAGGGTTACAGGACAATACATTTGAGGGTTACTGAAATTGACTGCTACATTCGAGGGTTACAGACAAATACATTTGAAGGTTACCAAAATCGAAGGCTAATTCAAGGGTTACCGAAATCAACCATTCATTTGAGGGTTGACAAAATCAACCGCTACATTCGAGGGTTACCAAACGATGCATTTGAGGGTTAGCAAAATCTAATCCTAAATTCGAGGGTTACCGATGATACATTCGAGGTTTACTGAAATAAAACACTGATTCGAGAATTCGCTAATTATTGAATTTTTAAATAATTATTCAAAATATGTCACGAGTTCGGAAAACCAGAACTACTTCAGAGAGAGTTTGGATATATCGAATTTGTCCAAACTCATAAAGTTCATCCCAAACTTGGGTTCAGGCCCATCACTAAGTTGGACCAGTGTTTGTCAATTTTTTTTGTATTTTTTGCAAGTCTGCCAAAGTAAATAAAATAATTCCTGTATAAAATGGAGCATAGAGTTGAGGAAGGAAAATACAATTCTGTTGCTTTATAGATCCTTGTAATACGTCAACTTGATAATACTGTGCAATTTTAGGTAATAATTACAGCGATATACCAAAGTTTCATCACCTGGTTTCAGGTCAAAACTAGCAGATATATTTGCAAAATTCAATCTCTTATGAAAGCTTGCTACACATAGAGCAATTATGCTGACGGATGAGAAATAACTGGTTATGTTTGTTTAAAAGTGAAAAAGCACCCATACCCTTTTCCAACACTTCCTTTTAAATAGAAACTTATACACTGGAATAATGCCCCGCATTGTAGTGCTCCACTGGGCACCACCGGGGCAATTATATCTGTGCCTATTTATTTGGTGCTTAATTTGTGACTACATACAGTAGTAAAAGTTTATTAACAGCTAGAGATATGCTTCAAATTATTGCAAGGGCAAATGTTATCCAAATATTGCGAACAGCAGAAAAATTATGGACTAACAAACTGCAGTTTAACTGCAGGTCAAAACTCATTATTTTAACGATACCCTAAGATAATTTGTTAAACTATTAATCAACACAGAAAAGGAAGATAATCTTTTGGTATAACCTAGCAAGCTTGAACTTATTATCAAAAAATTAAAATGTAGGTTAACAAGCCGTGAGGACATTGATACGTGAAATTTCTCTTTAATATAGGCACATAATATTACACAATAATTATCTTAATTTGCAATAGACACATTAGTATTGTATTTCTTTCTTTCAGTGACCTTATTTAATTCACCACTATAATAGTCTGCGAGTGATGTAAATAACATTAGAGACTTGTAGTTTGTATCTTGTATTTTGTCCTCTAGTTAATTCTCTGTTGGCACATCACTTTGCCCATAAACAGAAAGCTATCCAGTGCATTATTATAAATGATTAGGAGGAATGGCCGATACTAGTAAAGGATGGAAACAATTTAGGAGGAATAACATAGCTGATGTTGCCACAACAGCCTCTGTTCCATATTCATTGACATCCAGGACAGCACTGAGAGCACTGTAAGAAGCGAATAAAGAACAAAACAGTTAGTTGTTTGTTTGTTCTATCTTAGTTAGAAAGGAGCAGTTTTTGATGAACAAACAGGAGAAGATGATATAGTGGATAAAAACCCTTGTCATTACTAAATTGTTCTGGGAAAAACAGGGATCCTAAATGATTCTGAAAATCTCTTTTTACGTTTTTTTTAAATTTTTTATAGCAATACAAAACTGTATTCCCATTATAAAAGAAAAAATAGTATATATATAGAGTCACAAAGTCTTTCTACAAGACTTTTATACAATTTATGTGACACCAAGTTGATTTTTTATATTAATCTACTATCTATCTATCTTTAAGTGGGGGATGTATTATCTATATTCTAATCTAGGGCTGTAAATGTGCTTGGACGCTGGGCGCATTTGCTCGAGCACTGTGTCACAATGTGTGAGGGATGGAGGAGCGTTTGGGAGGATGCGTGCAAGAGGTTTGCTAGTTTCCTAATATGCTCAAGTCGTTGTAATACTAATGACATAGGACAGATTATAACTGGGGACGTAGCTAAACACCAATACCTTCACAGGAATTCTTTTATTGTATCAATACATAAATGTAACTGTTCAATATGCACAGTGGTACAGTCTGCAAACCCTAAGCAAAAATCCAGCAAAGTTGTTAGATTTTATAGAGTTATCAACAACATGAATGAAAAATAACATACCTTGGAGACCTTCAGTTTCACTTTTTCAGAAATCCCACTTAATCAGCGTTGTCAGTGAATATATTTGTTATCCCATGTGGCTCAGCGTGTCCTTCAGAGACAGCTTGGAGTTACAGGAATTTGGGCATATACAGGTCCACAAAGCTATAAAAATAAGAAAGCAAAATATACAATGATTAAAATCATTGACAAGCTAAAAATTGGACAGTCATATCAATGGCATTGCATTATGCATTGTTTTATGGCTATTTTGAGGTGGCGAAAATAAAAGTATTTAATATCTGAGCAGAGATGAAAAGGAGTGTTAAGGGCGATGTTTGGGATGGGGGTGGGAGGATAGCTGTACGCCACATGGTCCGTAATGTAATTTCGGGACGAGTTACTTACCTGGAAGAGATCTTTCAATGCACTAAACAGTTCACAAGATTGAAAACATCACAGGTTTGTTGTCAGGTAAGGAGATGCCATGATGAGACCCAGATGTTTTATATGTTAAGTTTCATGCTACTAGATGCAAAAAATAAAGGAACCCAACCCACAAAAAAACAAACACGACAGGAAACAAAAAACTACTACTAAAACAACAAACACTAATTTGTTAGTGTTAAAGGATAATTACAGCACACAGAAAGTAGGCTTATGAGCACACTGGATACAAACAGATCAATCACGTCCATAACAATAATAAAAATAGATCTTAACTCAGTCATCTTAAAAGCACAACATAGCAAATGGACAGCCTTACCTGGTTCAAGCAACAAAGCTCTTACTCATAGGCATCAATATACTTACCTTTCCTCGGTTCCCTCTTTTCTGTCTATGTCAAGTACCCAGGGTGAGGAGCTAAACCCAATTTCAATAGATCTGTGGTATCCCACCAGGTAAGTTCAAGAGGTGCACCCCCTGATGCCTGTGCCACATCAGGTAAGTATCACAATCAGTATAAAGTTGCAGAGAGGCACACTAAGTAATTAATTAATGAATTTTCATTTATTAGGTGCTGAAAACAAAAGCCAGGCACACAACGTTTCGGAGGGGTCAAACCCCCTTCCTCAGGTGAACCAATTTGTTTGTAGTAATTGATTACACGAGGAAGGGGGTTTGACCCTCTGAAACGTTTGTGTACCTGGCTTTTGTTTTCAGCACCTAAATAAATGAAAAATCCTGAATTAATTACTGAGCGTGCCTCCCTAACTTTATACCGATTGAGGAGCTAAACCGCTAGTCCTCAAGTTTTGGTACAGTTTCTACTTCTATTATACTTAACAACAACTTTACTCACTGGTTCCGGTCTAGTTCCGCATCTAATGGCAGTCCGCAATCTGGCACAATGTGGGAGCACTTATTGCACCTAGCCCTAAAGTACTTTTAAAAAATAAGGGAGTTGGTTGTTTTTCAGTAGAATCTCGTTTATTATACTATTCTGTTGTTACATATTTTATGGAGCCCAAAAGAATCATACTCTTCTAAATGGTATTACCTGTTAATTAAGTTATTAGACCAATGTGTAATGTCTTCATGTCAGAGAAAATTATGATTTTTCCCAGTTCGGGAACCACAACAAGCATTACGGTTTCATTCTTATATGGCAGTTCTATCACATCACAATGCCGATCTTTATCTTGTAGGTTTGTATAGCCCATGCGATTCATCATAGGGACCTTAACTTTGGTAACTGCATCAATTGAGAAATCCCACCTTTGAGTAAGAATTGGTGCAAAAGTCTGGCCCATTCTCCTGATAAAGCAAACAACATTCATTTAAAAAAAATTATATGTTGGCCCATCACAGTAATACACACTATACAATTGCCATGCTGTACATACTATTTAATGCTTTGTATCTGGTATCTTATATTCAAGTCATGGGCATTTGATCTGCAGTAAAAATATTGCCATTTATTAAATATTATGGCAAGGTTCTTTAGAGGAAAATAATAAGTGATCATGTTATGTAATGTGCTTTGTGTGGCCAAAAATAAATCTGTGAATAACTTACAAACTATCTGTCTCCTAGCGATTGTTTTGTGGACACAACTTTTTGAGAAGTTAACTTTAGTCTACTAGTTCTTTTGCATTGGGATCAGTCTGATGGAATGAATGTCATTGTGTTTCAAATCAAGTCAATTCAACTTGTTAATAGTTTTAAAGAAGGTTCATCACTGATTAGTTCCCTAGCATATAGTATAGTGTCAACTTACATAACTGTAGAGTTAAAAATGTAGATTAAAGAGGAACTGTGGTCCAAAAATGACTTTAGGTAAATTGATAGGAATTGCTCTCCTGAGAGTTTTGCAATGTATTTCCATTGTTTATTTTGAATAGTTTTGAGATATTTACATTTGTGTGTGTGATATGGCAGCGCATCACCAGGTCCCCTGCACTTCCTGCTTCCTGCTCTGAAACCTGTCAGTCAATCTGCCCTGTGTCTCCTCTCTTTGCAGCCCCCATGTCCCTCCCACTCATGGACCCCATGTCCCTCCTGTTGCATGCCCCCCTTGGCCCATTCCCTTACAGCCCCATGTGGCCCTGCCCACTCGTGGGTGCCGTGGCCCCACCCACACGGGTGCCTAAGCCCCCGAAAACTCTGTGGAAACAGCCTTTTCAGGCAGAGTGAGTACTCTGCCTGAAAAGGCTGTTTTCACATAGTGAGAGAGAAGGGCTGTGATTCCCTTACCTTCTCTGCAGCTGCAGAGTCCTTCAAACAGCAGGGAGGGGGAGGGACTTCCTGTCTCCCTCAACACTGAGGGGTCTGGGGCTGTGCTCCGCCAGCGGCACTGTGCAGGTGAAGCCTCAGGAATGTCACAAGTCAGCTCCCACCCATTAAGTTTCTGGTCAGTCATTTATTTATACTTGGGCTGTGGAGCACATAGAGAGGTGGTTGATGGCGTTTTAAAGGTAGGAAACTGGCCTTTCATTTAACTTAACTGTTTGGAGACCACAAGTTCCCCTTTAACATTAAATGGTTTGTATTATATACTGTAGGTGTAATTGACTGTTTATCTACTGCAGTGTTCTCAACCAGGGGTCCGGGGTCCCTGAGAGGTTGCATGGGGGTCCTCAAAACATTGACAGAAATTGTATAGATCCACAATTTTGATGAATGCAGATATATTTTTCTACATATTTATCAATGTTCTGTATAAAGTCTGTGTTTGGTGTATTGATGTCTGAGAAGATAAATGAAAATAAGTAATGTTTTAATGTAAGGGTTCCCACCCTGGTGTGAATTGGAGTGCATTTTGTTCAATAGAGATGTATTATAGATCTTTCATTTATATTTGTATAGAAAGGTATTTGATGTGATTTGATGAATGACAAAGAAAAATAATGATTGTATATAATCATAATTATGTAGAGGTCCCGAGCACAGACTGAAAATTGTTTCAAGGGGTCACCACAGATAAAAAGGTTGAGAAACACTGATCTACTGGCTAAAGAAGATTGCGTAAATAGGTGGCATAGAGTGTTTATGGATGGTTACTACTATTGGAACCCGTAGTACCCTTTTACTATAAAACTTCTTGTTGCCTTCAGACAAGTGACCCTTCTGCTTTAGGTTTAGGATTAAGCTGGGAGAAATAAAGCAACTGCATACACCCAACACAGAAGTACCAACTTGGTCAAATTTTTCCACCTAATAGAGAAGCACACAGTAAGGTGCACATTTATATCAGAGAAGACTTTATGTTGATGACCTGACAAAAATATCAAAAAATATAATGCAGTGAATGCTTTTGTTTCTGCCCTTCCTTCCTTTGATCTCTACACAAGAGGAAAATCTTGTTCCACATCAAATATTGTTTAATGACTGATATTTAATAAATGTTAAAACAACCAAACCATACATTTATTACAGAAATCATTCATTAGGCCATGTATTTGAGTGCAGGTTAGTCCTGCAGTCTTACAGACAAAAGTGGCTTACCTTTGTAAGGACATAGTTCATCAAACCATCTCAGTGTCTGAATCTAGATTTTGAAATATTCCTTTATTTTTCATGTGTTTTATTTTGCACGTAATCATTTAGTTGCTGCTTTGCATGTTCACTGTTTGGAAATTTGTAGGCACTACATCTGCTTGGTAATAATTTTTCAAATCATTTCAAAGCTTTTTAAAATCTCCACGTTCTCTTTTATAAAGAGAGAATTTCCAATGTTGAGCTTATAATTATTCTTGGGGTCATTTAATTCCTGAATAAGATGTTTAAATGTTTCATGCACTTGATTTTCTTAATTTTGCTTGTTTAAGCTCAAACACTCTAGAATTTGCTTGTGTGTTTCAGCTTTGGCACCCAAGGATATCATAGAAAATGTTAAGGAAACACTTAAAGGTGAGAAAAATACATTTGTTTAGGAGACTTTTCGGAGTCAGTAGTGAGCTTTTTGAAAAGTGTTAGTGCAAAATTAGAATTCTCATCTGCTACAGACTTCTCAATTTCTGTGAGTCTTCCTTTATCTTGCTACATTGGTCTTTGTCTTTTTGTGGCTTTGTTCTTCTCGGCAACCATGTTTGTGTTTGCTGGTTATGTCTGTGCCTATGCTCATATTTTAGAAAATAATCTGCATCTGATGCAGATATCAGGGTAATGAATAATGAAAGACAAAGAAAAAAATGCATATTTTGCATGAAAGACCGTAGGATATTAAATGACTATAATTAATGATTAGAAAAAAATACAGTTTCAGCATTTTACATTTGCCAATGTATAAAAAAAGCAATTCTGTGTATAAAAAAATCTTACAAACATACATTTGAAATTTACAATTAAAGTGCATGTCCACCCCCAAAATAAAATGGAACCCCATACTGGCCCCATGTGTAGTTTAAAAAAATCCTTACCTACATCTTGCTCCTTATGGTTCTCCTGCAGTGTCTGTTCAAAGTCCAGGAAAGTGAAGAGAAGGAGATGTCAGTGAGTATCCGGTCCCTGCTATTTCTTAATTTCCTTAAAGGGCTCTATAGTGGGAAAATTAACTTTTTTTTCTTTCTTTCCATTGTTTTCATAATTATCCCCCAACCCCCAGTGTCCTCATTTTCTCAGTTTCCCTCTCTGTCCTGAGATACACTTATTAGAAGAAGATGTGATTGCATTCCTCTACTCCTATTGTACTGTCAATCAAATCCTGTGACCTCTCCCTCTTTCTGCTCAAGTCCCTACCTGCCTCTGTTACAACAGAACATTAGCAGGGGGAGAGATGTAACTTACGTGACGAGATAAGGCTGCATTGACCCCCTTCTTGATCACTGATGTGAGGGGTCACAAAAAGAGAGATCGTATTGCAGCAGTAAACTACTGTTCTCCCGTCCCTTCTGTGTCTCAGGACAGGTGCTTTCTATTGGCACTGAGCAAGGGTGTGTTTTTAGGATCATGAACTTTTATCTCCTGCTGCAAATGATAAGCTTGTCGTGCAGCCAGAGTTAAGACATGGAGGAGGAGGTAACAGAGGGGGGGGAGGGGGGAAGGGGGGAGTGCTTCAGAGTGATCTGACACCATGGAAAAACAAAGTCACTGACAGAGGTAGGAGGAAAGGTAGCACAGAGTACATGAATTTAACTTTGATATGGGGCAATTGTTTTTTTCACTATAGACGCCCTTAACTAGCAAGGAACCCTCCCACCATCCGAATCCATGAGTCACTTGAGCTTATATTATTAGTAGACCTAAGTTGTATGCAGCACAATTGCAAAACCAATATTAAACACATCTTAGCAGTATAGGAAGTTGGAAATTGGTTATGATGGGGTGTGTTTCCCAGGTGCTTTATAGAAACCAAACCAAAACAATAGTCGTTTTCCACCAATGGAGGTATAAACACAAATTCACCTAGCTAGATTTTCAAGTACAGCATGTGTAAGAAATGTTGCCATTTTTACTCTTATATTCCTGCTCTAAGACACTGTCATATTGACAGACAATACTGGATTTGACACAAATATTCTGCCCCAAATTATTAGATTTAAGTGGGCATAGACCAAGGTTCACTGCAGGGATGGGTTTGGGCAAAGTTTTTGTTTTTATAATTACCCCCACTGGCAAACTCTGTTGCCCTGAAGAAGGGGATGTTCCCAAAGACCCTTGAATCATCTGATTTGTGGCAATAAGGGTAACACATGATCAAGAGACAAAAATATGGTCAAGGAGTGCTACCCACTTGAATCCTAATCTGAAGGCTCAAAGTGCTTCAGGAACCTTCCCTCGCATTGCTCGCAGCCCCCCAACATCACGAATGGCCTTACTGCAGACTAAAAAAATTTAAAAAGTTATCAAACATTTTACTGGTTTATTTTCTTGTTTCCACTCCTTGTGCATTGCTCATCTTTATAGTGAGTATTCATTTTAATTCTTCATTTTTTTTCTTGATATTTATGTCCACAAATATACAAAGGAGAACAAGAGAGTCAATTCTCTGAACCATTTTAAAACAATTTAAAAAAAGAAAAAAGACAGAAATCATTTGATATTATCCCTGTCTGTACTTTTTAAACCAACAGAAAAAATAGCTAACCTCACTCACATGGACCATGCCTCCCATACCCTTCCCACATACACTAGCCTGCACATATTAACATATTTACTGTACACCTATTGATACAGTTAACTAAATGAACCATGGTTATCAACACAACATTCAAGTTTCTTTCAAATTCATTTAGAGGTTTTGCTGTTACTACTATACATTATCAGAATCATACTGTAAGCATTCCTCATTCTACTGCATTGACAATGCAGTAGTTACATTGATAAGCTATCAAAGCCTAAAGTCTAAATGGATGGCCCCAATTTTTTATTTGTATTAGATTCAATACATAATTTTAACATATTTTAACCTAAAATCATGCAAATCATGTATTGGATAAATATAGGCACCAATTTCAAACAATAGAGAGTTAATTATATATTATCACAAGCTAAAATATTAATACATATAAATGGCATCTATCTAAACTGAAGCTAGTTTATATAAAAGGAACATAAATGAAATACCTGTATCTTTGTGGAGCAAGTAACACTCTAGGGATAGAGCACTTTATATTGTTTGACAAATTATTAGGTATCTTCTTTAAACATATGGTCATAATGACCTGACCTAGCAGAGGCAAACCTAAATCCACAAAGGACATGGCTTGCATTTATGATTAAGATACAGTCTAAAAACAAGTGAAAAAACTGGACTGTTGTTTTTCTACTAGTTGCTGTAGGACTGGTATATTGCAAGATCTACATTTGGTCTGATTGTGGCACAGTTCCTTATGCATAATAGGACCATCGCAAACACTGCAAATACAGCGGTGCCTTACAGGGTAAACATATATACTACCATGAAGTGACAGAGGACACGAAAGTCCCTTATAGAAAAAAGACCCTATAAATAAAGGCACTGAGCGCACATAAGGTCCAAAAAATACCACTCTGTTTTGACAATCCAGTAAAAATATATTGCACATAAACCCTTACCCATATCCCCTTATGTGAGATATTGCAACAACCTTAAAACTCACACATAATATACTAACAGACGTATTAAAAACATACATATACGGCAATGGGCGTCCCCAATTACCTATACCAATGTCCAGTGTCATGCAATGTATCCCTATGTGGATCAGTTTGTATTCAAGATTCCTTCCATTTGTAATGAAGACCTATCATAAATAAGCCGGCCACAGATGAAATCAATAGCACGGGATACGTTGAGAAGCCAGGACCCGCTTACCGGGACGGACCACACTCTTCACCCGATGGTAAGTATGAGCAGCAGTTCCAAAGCATGATGTAGATGAATCCTATTACAAAAAGAGTTACGTTGGAATATAGACTTAATACGCAGATCCCTACTGGCTGAATGACACAATGCAATTTGCATGCTTTCTATAAGAAGTGTGGGTGTCAGGCGTGATGGAATAGTTTAATTATACATCAATGATATGGTTTGGATGGAGAGTATATTTGGCATGAAATAAGAAATGTTTCCATATTGGTTATTTAAGAATCTGTAATCTTCGTACAAGTTTCGCCTTCTATATTTGAATAGATAAGCCATGGCCTGATATTGTATAAACCATAACCTCTATATTTGGATATGTAGTAGGGGATAAGTGGTTGTCAGTTTGCCTTCTTTAGCCCATCGTCTGTGTTTGCGATGCGAGTCAGTGTGCTCTTACACATTGCCCTGAGTGAAGGGGAAAAGCCAGACAGGAGGAAGAACATGGTCATCCCAAGTAGAGCAGGGTCTCCGAGAAATTAAGAAGAATTTCAAAAAAAATCGATCCCTGTCTGCTTTAAACCGAACAACACATTGAGGCAACAATTGGTACATCCGAAAGACCAATACCAAACACAAGAAAAGCGACATCATATATGCAGTGAGTGCAGTGAAAGATGCTCTGATTGTGTATGTGGGGGAGACCAAACAGCAACTGAATCAACGTATGGCCCAGCACAGAAGAGCCAATTCCTCGGGTCGGACTCAGCCGTTGTACCTGCATCTTAAGGATAAGGACATACCTTTGAAGATTGTAATGTTAACATATGGCGAAGGAAGTGACTGGTTCAAGAGAGGGTGTAAGGAGGCCATTTATGTGAAAATAAAAGAACCAAGCCAAATAGAGGTGGGGGGGTTCGACACCAACGTCTGCCATGTACAATGCTGTTTAAACACCTTACTTGGGCGGTCCTATAACACATTTAGCCATATCAATCACACCCTTAACACCTGGCGTGATATGCTAATTGGGATTTTCAGGGTACATTAATTGCCACAGATTCTTGTACAAGTCATCTGAATTGAGAAGCCAGTCGGATGACTAGCGAAACGTCTTCAAGAACTACATTTAAGTCCAGTTGATCTAATTGATACAACAGAAAACCATACTACAAAAAAAATGAAATTGTATGACTGTAATGACTGCAGTTTTAGTGTCCACCTATTGGTGGCACAAGTCCTTTTTATGCCTACCTGAAGTACCATTTTTCAACCAAGTTGGCTGTTTCAAGTAATTGCATCATCAGTATCTATTTATCATCACCAGCTAAAGAACACTAACCCCCCCCTCACCTGGATACCACCCCTGCTTCTGTGTGAGCTTGTTTCAAGGAAGAACAGCAGCAGTAAGTCATTTCCTGGTCCCAACTGTCAGCAATGGGGTGTGATGTCGCCATCCCGCATTTGGCTGACAGCCAGAGAGGAAGCTGCAGGAGAGTGGCGAGGGGACCAGGTCTAGTAAGTTTCTTTTGCTGCATCTTTGGAAGAGGGCACCGTATATACTTGATAATAAAGTCAAATTTTCAGGCTTTAAAATTGCCTGAAAACCCTAACCTACTCCTAATTAGATCCAAATTCTGCAATTGCGGATAGAACCAGTAGGTGGCGCTGTGTTGTTAACCTGCATAGAAAGTTACAGGAGCTGATCTGCCTTCCTATACTTCTGCTTCCTGTAGTCTGGCTGCTGGACTCACTCAGCACTGTCACTGCTCTCGGATGCTGTAAATCTGATGGGTCTCTCAGTTTGGGGCAAAAAAATGCTCCTAGTTCAGTGCAAGTGACAGCTTGAAACTACAACACTCAGGTGACATTTTTAACTATTGGGGTCAGAGAGTCCTTTACTATATGGGGTCGAGGGTCCCTTTACATATGGGGGTCAGATTTCCCTTTACTATATGGGGGTCAGAGGGCCCTTTACTATATGGGGTAGAGGGCCCTTGCTATATGGGGTTCAGGAGAATTTTATGATGGTAAGCTTAATTTAAAGTTTATGAACCTTGCACTCAACCATGTTTAGAAACTTAAACTCCCAGCAACAAAGCATGCTGGGAGTTGTAGTTTCCAAACATCTGGAGTGCCAAGGAATTGGAGGTTACTGGTACTCGGATTTGGCTATTACTGTATGGGATTCAATATGGGAATTCTGCTGTCCATTTAAAAGGCAACTAAAGCCTAAAAAAACACAGAATCAGAAGGCAGAGTGGTGATAATTCTTTACCCTCGACTTATACTCAAGTCAATCAGTTTTTACAAAATTATTCAGGTAAAAATAGACTTATACTCGGATAGACTTATACTCGAGTATATAAGGTAAGTCAAAGGGAAGTGGGTTTGGGGGAAGGAAACTCACCTTGGAATTGCTTTTCTTCAGGCTTTGGTGTCCCTGTTGGCCGTGGCTGAGGGAAATTTGCAGTCCCAAGTGTTTCCCCTATGTTTAAGAGAGGTAGAACACTCAGGACTGTGTTGTAGAGGGATCTTTGGAAATGACAGACAGAATCTTGCAAGATTGTGTCTGTCAATTTTTAGAGATCTTTAAGTGCTTAAAATCTAGTTATTGCTATATGGCACTTTGGACAAACTTAAAACTAATAAGTCGTTATCTACTTGAATTCCTATATTGTTAAGAACTGAGATTAACATAGCACACAACCCATTCCTATTGTAGCTTAGGCACTCGATATTATCCCATGCTAAAGACAAACCATAGATCCTGCCCTCTGCATGATTTTGATACAAACCCTACCGGTCTGTAGTTGGCGGCTTGGTTTTGCATTTAGCTTGTGGAATGCTGTAAAAGTCTTTTAAAGACATATAGGGTTATTCAATAAAAGTTCTTATTGTTTTAAAATCGTGCTAATTTTGCCACAACCAATCAATGTATCTTTCAAATGTTAAATAGAATATGATTGGTGGGGCAAGGTTAGCACCATTTTAAGCGATAAGAAGTTTATTGAATAACCCTGATAGTGTTCTAAGAGCTTCATGTGTTAAACATGGTAAATTCCCAGAAGTCTTTGTCCTTAATGCATATTGCTGAAAAGGGAGTATCAAAGCCTGAATTCTCTCCCTACCCTATTTAATGTATTAGTGAGTCTGATAACAAACCCTGTAATTGTTTATTATCCATCTTCCTTCTAACCCCCACATCATTTCAGAGTGGTTCTGGTTAGATCCCCAGGCCGCCCTACTTATAAACATCTATCTGTCTATCTATCTGTCTATGTATCTGTCTGTCTGGTCTGTCTGTCTATTTTTTGTAATCTCAAATTGATTGCATGAAGAACCGGCTTGATTGATTGGACTTGTCTTATTAGCGATTGGACATCTGTCTAATATCTAAAGCTGGTCATACACTAGGCAGACATTAGATAGATTTGAGATTAATGTCTAATGTCACATTTTCCAAGCAGCGTTTTTTTTTTTGAGATGTTCCTATCTGACCATTCATTTTGTGGTCTCAAATTGATTGTACGAAAGAACGGGCTAGAAACCGCTGCTTGTAAAATGTGGTTTTTAGACATAGATAGAGATCTCAAATCTATCTATAATGTCTGCATAGTGTATGGCCAGCTTTTGAGAAATGCTACATGTAGCTTTTCTCTATCGACAACGGTCAGAGAACGCTTTGGTAAATTTTATTGCCATTCATCAGAAATAGTGCGTTACATTGCTCAGCATTATAAATATTACAGGTTTGGGGTAGGGGTATTTACTGTATTTAATTTTTCATTTGACTTGTCCTTTAAACTGACACTCTACAGTACTTACCTATTAATTACCTTAGTAACCTAAGTATCTCCATCTCTTTGCCATACTGGTTGGACCGTTGTTCAGTCATGTTGTGGTTGTGCAATGTGTATAAAGGTGGATTTCATGCAAAGATGTCCTGAAACGTTATGGTGCTGGATGGAAATCTATTTAGGGTAACTTCCCAAAGTTATCATGTGGCTAGCCTATCTGTTGTATTCAATTAGATCAACTGGACTTGAAATGTAGTTCTTGAAGACGTTTGCTAGTCATCCGACTGGCTTTCTCAATTCAGAATGACTTGTACAAGAATCTGTGGCAATATGTACCTGGAAAATCCCAATTAGCATATCACAGCCAGGTGTTAAGGGGTTGTGATTAGATAGTGGTTAAGAGGTGTTATAGGAACGCCCAGAGTAAGGTGTTTAAAACAGCATGTACATGGCAGACAGTTGGTGTCGAATCCCCCACCTCTATTAGGACTCAGCCGTTGTATCTGCATCTTAAGGATAAAGGACATACCTTTGAAGATTGTAATGTTAACATACTGGCGAAGGAACGTGGACTGGTTCAAGAGAGAGGTGTTAAGGAGGCCATTTATGTGAAAATAAAGAACCAAGCCTAAAATAGAGGTGGGGGGGATTCGACACAACTGTCTGCCATGTACAATGCTGTTTAACACTTACTCGGGCGTTCCTATAACACCTCTTAGCCACTATCTAATCACACCCTTAACACCTGGCGTGTGATATGCTAATTGGGATTTTCCAGGGTACATAATTGCCACAGTTCTTGTACAAGTCATCTGAATTGAGGAAAGCCAGTCGGATACTAGCGAAACGTTCTTCAAGAACTAATTTCAAGTCCAGTGATCTAATTGAATACAACAGATATACCATGACCTGGATGAATGAGAACCTTCACAAGCATGTGGCTAGCCTGTTAATTAAATGTTATATACCAGTCTCTTGCTTTCTGTGTGTAATAGTAAGGGATGGGGGAAATAGTAGTTAATATTTACGTTGTAATTTCTAAAGGATAAGTGCACTGTATATTCAGTATGTGATTTGGAAGATGCAAGCTTTAAAAATATGTTGCCATATTTTTCTTTATGGCAAACAGTATTTTAAAGCTGCAGGTTCCAAATCAACATAACTGATTTACATTGCACTTATCCTTTAACAGAAGAAAACAGTTCACAGACAATTAATTCATCAACATTCCTATATTATTGACTGCTCAGCTTTGTTTGCGGAAATTTCAGCTGTTTTATTTCTCGGTGGATTTATTACTTTAGCCATAAAAAAGCCATAGTGTGTAATCTTCACTGCAAATCAAGGCGATGAATGGTCTGTCAACTCTAAAATCTTCCAATAAACATTGTTAAAACACCTTCAGATCTCGCTGGACTGCTGCTGCTTTTGTACCTTTCATTAATCCAGTACAGCCTTGTGGACCACTAGAGTGAAATAAACAACTTTTAGTTCTCGTTTAATACAGTTTTTTTAAGTTGTTAAAAGTTCTTGCAACTTTGGTTCAAGTGGCTTTATTAACGGTATATGATTTGTAGTTATTGCATGATTTTTGCCTCCGATCTATGAAATATTTTGAGAATGAATCACCAAACTTTCAGATTGGCCTACAGGAAAAAAAGGCAAAAAAGCTCAGTTGATTTTACACCCAATAGTAATCTGATTGTTTATATTTGTAACTTGGCCTTTAGGGCACAGAAATCCTGTTGTCTTAGCACCAACCACTGAATGCCCACTTTATAGAACATCCCTAATCCCTGTTTGTCGATGACAAAAGAAGTGGTAATAGCACAGTC
>JAACNH010004552.1:20000-23606 GCA_019447015.1 Hymenochirus boettgeri | reverse complement strand
ATAGATGCTGTAGCTTAGGAGATTAGATAAGAATATATATATATATACTATATATAGAGCCAGACGGAGAGAGAACCTTAGATAGATATAGATGTAGAGAGATAGATAGATAGATATAGATAGATAGATAGCCTAGACCCTAGAAGTATAGAAAATTAGAGGAGAGAGGAGGACCCCCGCCAGAGAGAGACGGAGGAGACGCGAGAGAGAGAGAGAGAGATTTACTGTAGATAGAGAGGAGATGTAGATAGGATAGTAGATACGATGATTAATTAGATAGATAGATCCCTAGATAGATAGTAGATTAGATAGATACTGGAGAGAGGAGAGAGAGAGAGGAGAGCGGAGGAGAGAGAGAGATGGAGAGAGGACGAGAGAGAGAGAGAGAGACTGTGATAGATAGATAGATATAATAGATAGATAGATAGATAGATAGATAGAAGAGAGAGATAGAGAGATTAGAGATTAGAGAAAGATACGGTAGTGGATTAGAGATAGATAGATAGATAGTTTAGATAGATACTGTAGAGGGAGATGAGGAGAGAGAGAGGGGAGAGCGAGAGAGAGAGAGGCTGAGGAGGAGAGAGAGAGAGAGAGAGTGGTGGCGAGATAGAGAGAGAGAGAGGATACGGGATACCATAGAAGATGAAGATAGATAGAGAGAGAGAGGTAGAGAGAGGATAGAGAGAGAGAGAGATGATAGTATAGAGTAGATAGATAGCTAGTAGAGATAGCGAAAGTAGAGATAGATAGATACTGTAGAGAGAGAGAGAGAGAGAGAGATACTATAGATAAAGTTAGATAGAGAGTTAGAGAGAGAGAGATAGAGACAGAGAGAGAGAGAGAGATAGATAGATAGAGATATTTAGATAGATAGATAGAGACAGAGAGGGATACTGATAGATAGTAGATATAGATAGATGAGATAGATGATAATAGTAGATAGATTAGTAGATAGGATAGATAAGATAGATAGGATAGATAGATAGATAGATAGATAAAAGGATACGTAGATAGATTAGAGATAGAAGAAGATACTGATAGATAGAGGGATAGATAAGTAGATAGAGATTTAGGAAGATGATAGATTAGGATTACGTAGAAGTGAGAGAGGATAGAAAGAGAGAGAGAGTGACAGGACACTTGTTAATAGAGAGATTAGTAGATAGAATAGAGGAGAGAGAGTAGATGAGGACTGTAGATAAAGATTATAGAGAGAGAGAGGAGTAGATATAGACAGCGAGAGAGAACGAGATAGATTTAAGTAGATAGATCGAGATAGATAGATTAATAGATAGATTAGATAGATAGATATAGATAGATAGATAGATTGATATACAGAAGAGAGGAGGGAGGAGGATCTTGTGATAGAGACTAGATAGATAGATAGATGAATTAGTGATAGATTAGCTGAATAGGATAGATAGATAGATAGATTAGATAGTCGATAGATAGATAGATAGATAGAATGATAGGACGAGAAGGAATTAATTATATGTAGATGATAGAGATTAGAATTAGTAGTAGATAGATTAGATAGATAGATAGATAGATAGATAGATAGATCTAGATAGATACTGTAGATAGAAGATTATGTAGATGATAGATAGATAGAAGTAGATAGATAGATAGATAGATAGATATGATGGAGATTAGATGATAGATAGATAGATTAGAATAGAAGATAGAGAGATCGAGATTAGAAGAGACTAGATGAGCGAGTAGAGTGAGAGGTATGATGTTGTAGATAAGAGAGAGATAGCTAGATCGATTAGGATAGGATATGTAGTAAGGGATTAGAGTAGATTAGAAGATAGATAGATAGGATAGATAGATAGATAGAATAGATAGATAGATAGATGATGATTAATAGATACTTGTAGGATAGAGAGAGACAGAAAAGAGGAGAGAGAGATGAACTTGTTAATAGAGGTAATAGATAGATAGAGATAGATAGATTACTTAGGATGATAGAGAGCAGACAGAAAAGAGAGAGAGAGAGAGAGACTTACTGTTTAATAGACGTAGATAGATAGTTAGATAGAAGATAGATGATAAGATAGATAGATAAGATTAATAGTAGAGATAGATAGATGAAGTTACGATGAGGTTAGAGAGGAGAGGTAGAGAAAGTAGACCCAACTCTTACCAGTATAAAGCTCTCAATACACAAACAAAGACAGGAAAAGCAATTGCACTGAAACAACCCATCAGTCCCTCCTAACATCAAACCCACACTACCAGAACCTGTCGCTACACCTCAACATCACAGCCGCCATAACCAAGGCCAATTGGAATTACGGGGAAATGATGAATGGAAGAGAAGAAATAAAAAGAAATGAAGATAAAAAACAGTACCAGAACTAACTAGAACTGAACTATATACCAGGCACTGGACAGAGGACTTACAAACTACTGGCCTCCCCCCTACCTGGAGGAATATCACAAAACACCTAAAGAGAGGACAAGTCACTGAGTCTCTACAGATTGAGTGCACACAGCCTAGAGAAATAGACATCTGCGCAATACAGACAGCTATAATAAACACCATGAGGAGGAGAGAAACAACTGGCCAGCACTGTGTCCAGGGAACCTAGAAAGCAGATGAAACCCAAATTCCTTCTACACTTGCCCCAAATACCAAAACAATACGGGACCCATTCCAGTTCAAAGATGCTGTCGGACTTTATCCCCGACTTCAAACTGCCTTAGATGGAGAGAGAAAACTCTATATTCATGCTGTAGGGAGAGGTGAGGATTTGAGTTGAAAAGCCACAGTTAAACTATTGGGGGCCACACTATGTGGAACAAGCATTGTCCAGGACTGAGAGAGCTATAATGAACTCAATTGTCCAAGGATTTATGCCACTTATCCCTTATTCCTTCCCCAAGCGACTAAAGATAAAACCCAACACCCCCTTACCCTTTTAGAGTACTGTCCCATTATTAATATCCATTGATACCCCATTTTGTTCCCCCCTACCGTGTGAACCTCATAATACTAACATGTTTTATTTATTTTATTATGTTTTTGTTTGCTTTTTGGCAATTCGTCAAAATGTAAATTGATCTGCACATAAAGATCTTTTTGATTTTGGATTTGATTTGAGTGAGGAGATATTTGCTAGTTGTAGTATAGATAGAGAGAGATGGGAGAGAGTAGATAGATAGATAGATACGTGTAGATAAGAGATGAGAGATAGAAAGAGGATAGATAGAGAGAGAGAGAGGAGAGATGAATCTAGATAGTGATAGAAGTAGATAGATAGATTAGATAGAAGATAGATAAGATAGAGATAGATAGATGAGATCTGATGATAGATAGATAGAAATAGATAGATAGAGAGATAATATTGATATGTAGAATAGAGAGAGATTAGAGAGAGAGATTACTGTTAGGTATAAATAATAGATAGAAAAGAGAGGAGGAGGATAGGGCGAGAGGAAAAGAAGATAGATTGTAGGATATAACAGATTAGGTAGGTGGATTTAGATCATAGATGATTAGATAGATACGATCAGATAGATTTTTAGTATTCAGATGGATGGCACAGACAGAGAGAGATAGATGCAACTGTAGATGGATGGACGTAGATGGAAGGGGAG
>JAACNH010004552.1:5000-15000 GCA_019447015.1 Hymenochirus boettgeri | reverse complement strand
CTTCAATAAGCCTTATGTAGGTTGAGCTGAAATATCGAATTACCAACTACCACCAATTAGTTTATTGATCGTTAGTCTTATGGGCTGGATTATTTACACACAGTTGGTCCTTGTGTACCAGCTCTTTATTCCAAGCCCTGCTTAAATGCATCCTCTCTCAGGTTGCCAAATTCTCTGGATGGCTGCAAGATAGTGCTGCTTATCAGTTCTCCCAACTGACACTCAATCAGAAAGTAATACAATCAAATTTCACTACCTTGCACTGCACGTACTGCAGAAAGTTTTCTGTCAACATGGGTCAACTTCCATCAACTTGGTTGAACCAATCACAATAAAACTCCTCTTGTATGATAACCCTTACCTTTTTTATCCATAATTTTCAGGTATAAAGTTTGTGATTGTCATTTAACAAAAAGTCCATACTAATAAATCTCCAATATCAATGTCAATACTTTAAAGAACATAATCAAAAATCTGTAAATTAATCGAAAATGAATATCAGCAAATTATGCTATTTGCATATATAATGCAGCAGATTTTTTTTGTAACTTAAAGGACAACTCCACCTCATAATAACATCTTTAAGAAAGAATGGCCTCTTTAAAATATGTTGATATGTCATACTTTGTCCTATGAATTCATTACTGAGCAATTTATAAACCTGTACTGAGCATTTACTGAGCCTTGGCATGCTCAGAAGAGGCAGACAGGGGATTACATTCAATCATGGCTGTGATGTAACTGTCAAATACCATAACTGACAATTACTAACTGGAAGAACCAGGAAGCAGAAACTGGGGCAACAAGACATTTTCCGGTTTCAGGTTAGACTTATATATTTAGATTTCAACTTTACAGTTTAGGGTTTTGGGGGGTGATTTACCTGTATGTAAGTTTTCATTTTGGGTCTGGACTTGCCCTTTAAAATCCCTTTGAGTTTACTGTATAGCAGCAGGTTACAGGGCACGGACTATTGGGATCAATTGCATGACCCATAAATTATTTGGCATTCTAAATCCTAGGTACTTTACAGAGCATTTCTTAGCAAATAAGAAATCTCTGAGAAAAATATTCACCGAGCCCAAATGCACAGTTCGATGCCACCTCTAACACTTCCAAGCACTTATGCATAACCTATAAGACACTTAAGGAAGGTGCACATGTCATTTAGACAATCACCCCAAACATGATTATCTAACTATCCCTGTTACCATGGTTCTGCATGGTTAACTTTCGCATTAACCATGCAACTACCACAATGCAGGAGTTAAAGTAGCGCTAACATTGTTTAGCACAACTTTAACTCCAATTCGGCGTTGCAAACTTTTGGTGCACCACCCTGTTAAGGGCAATGTCAGGCGCTAGTGTAAACATAGTATAACATTGGCCAAGTGCCCATTCCTCAGCCATTACAGCTGTTGAAAATCTAACAAAAATTAGTGGAGTGATCTTACAAAGATTCCAGGACCGTATAATCGTAATAATCACAGATAAATTACAAAACTATTTTGAAATGTTCATGATATCTAAGCGGCAAGTTTGTGGACTCAGTGGGCACAGTGCACAGTTAATATTAATCAGGTGAATATGCATTCAGCTGTAAGGTTTTGTTTAGTTTCATGTCAAACCAACATTTTTATTACTCTTTATGGAGAGGCAAGAAGCCTTTGAACTTTGTACACTTGCAGTTAAAAATTGAAATGATAAAAGTTTGAAAAAAAATTTGAAATCTAAATAAAATTCTTAATCACTGGGAAAAATGAACTACTCTTCATCAACTATTTACAATTATTTATATTTAGCTTCCTTTTATTCATGTCTGTAAAAGTTAGACGTGTTTTGATTTCAAGTCTTTAGGAGTGATGTTATACAGGCAGCTATAGGATGTTATTAGTGTTGACATTTGTGACATTATGATTGATTCCAATGGTGATGAAATTTTAATGTAAAGAGCATGAGTGACAACATCAGACAGTTTAAATTGTATTAAAAGGCAGGAAAATTTAACGTGATCATAGCAGTAAATACCAGCTCTATTCATTTTCCTAAATTATAGTATCATTGATCCATAGTATTTTACTGTCATAAAGAGGGTCCCATGGGCAAGATCAAAATCAAGACTGATACTAATATATAAAAACAGAATGTGGATGGTGCAGGAAGAATGTCAACCATCTACAGAGGATAAATGATAAACCACAGTCAGAAATCAGTTGGTAAAGATGAGAGAGATGGAAGATGATATTCAGACAATAATGCAAAACTTTTTTCTGTGCAAATTTAACTTGCCAAGGTCCCGCAAGACTTCTCTACGGCTTAATAACAATTCACGTTAAGTTTCATGCTACAAGGTAGCTGCTTAAATTGTATTGTATAGCTTTGCTGCATGAAGCCCAAAACTTTTAGGGCTTCATGGAGGCACATATAATCAGTGTAAAGCCCACTTTCACCCAATAATACATGGTGGTCGGTAGCATGGGTTTAAACTGATTTGGCCGCTTAGTGTCCCCTATGTATCACAGAATTTTAATATGAACCACAGAAATAGCTACTCTATTTGAATTAAAGGGCATTTCCACCCCCAAAAGTAAAATTTCCACCAGTGCTGGCCCACTGTGTAGTGTAAAAAGGTAGGAGCGTCTGGTCTGTGAGTCATCCAGTTGCTTTCTTCCTTGTCCTCAGTAAGGACACAGGCATGTGCAGGAAGCCCTCACCCCTCCCTCCCTCCCCTCTCCCTTCCTCCCACCCTCCAGATCCCTTCAGGCTGCTACACCTCTACCTCTTCGTAGTTTAGGGGTACCCAGTGGAGGGTAGGGTACCCCAGCCCACCCAACCGCCCAGCCCACCCCAACCAATAATTTTTAAAACAAGCACAAGAAATAGACTTACGACGGGTCATCTTGAAAATTTCTTGTGCTAGGATTTAGATTTTAAAGAAGTTTAAAAAATGTTCATTTTGAAACAAAATCTTGATTCTTCTCTAAGCAAGACAGTGAAGGCATTTTGACAACTTCAAGAAATGAGTCTTTCATCAACCGTAATAGATATGTGCTGTGTTACCATTGTGGATTAAATTGCCTGGCTGCCAAAATTAAATTTTAAGTATTGTGTATTAACTTTTTTTTTTAGTTCAGTCCTTTAATTTCCTTGCTAAATGATTTGGTGCTAAATTGATGCAATTTGTCATTTCGACTGGCTAACTTTGCCAGTTCCCTTTCAATGTCACCTCTTTAATATCTGGCAAGCGCAGCTACCTCTTTATCTTGTGAGTCACCAAAAAACATTAAAGAACTTGGAGTATAACTGTATTTCTTCAATTATGTTGCATTTGTTTTATATTTAATATATTTATTTGTTTTCAATTCAATAAAATTACTTATTGTGTATGAGTGTATTAGGTGGGAGAAGATGTAAGTTTCTAAGGTTCAGTTTGTTTAATTTAACTTGCTTAAATATAAAAAATTGCTTTAAATCTGTCACAGTCTCTAATAGTTGCATTCCATCTTCATACCCTTTAATTTACCCCTTTTATAGATACACTTATAGAAACACATAGTACAGGGCTGCAGAAGGGGATAATAAAGTGAATCTGATCTTAGCACAAGCTCTGGCTATGCATTCTCAATAGTGTCCCCATCTGATAGTAAACAAAACCCTCACTATCTAAAGATGAACGAAACCTTGAGCAGATTAATCTGGCTCCACATTTTTGTTAATACTCAATAGAGCACTGACATACTGACCCAGCTAGAATGAGATCCTGCTGAAATCAACAGCGGGAAAGTAAATCCATTCCTAACCCCAAAATGACATTCATATATTTAATTCTAAACCACTTTATTCACTGTAATCAAATATCCTCTTTCCTTATCCTTTATCTTGTTTTATTATAGGGTAGGGATTGAAAAAGGCAAGGTCCGAGGAAAACACCTCTAATTTGTTAATACAATCCATTTTCAGATTCATTTTTAATCATGAGTATAATGCAATTTGCTTTTGTTTGTGCCCTTCACATAAAACGTTTCTTTGATGCATATTATTATTTAGCTGCAAACAGCAAAGGAAAATGTTTTTCTTCCTTAATGTATTGACCCCTGTGCTGCTTGTCTTACATGTAACAAATTGGAAGTTTGTAATCAGAGAACTCCAAGCAAGGAGGCAGATTGACAAACGCCATACACAGATGATCCTCGGCTGGATTGCTCAGTTGGCCCTCGGGCCAATTTTTACAGAATTATTTGTGTGTATGGGCCTTAAAGAGTATCCACTGGTAAAATGGTATACAGTAAAGGAGGTAAAGGAGCTGAGTTTTACCTCCCGTTTTTCAATAAAATGTTTAGGAGCCAGGAATGAAGGTATGGTTCTTATCCGAATGCTCGCTTCTCCGCTGTGTACTCTGACAGGTCCCGATGGACTATTACTTATGTGGAGGTGTGATGTGCACTGCTCAGAGCCACGTACTCTGACTGGTCCCGGCATAGAGTACTAACAGGGTTATTCAATAAAAGTTCTTATCGTTTAAATGGTGCTAATTTTGCCCACACCAACCAGATTTAAGCGTACAAATTTAAATAAGATCTGATTAGTTGGGGCAAAATTAGCACCATTTTAAACCATAAGAACTTTTATTGAATCTCCCTGTAAGTTCGTTGGGACCTGTCAGACTATGTGTCAGAGGATTATTGGGTAAGTAGCTTACCTTCTCGCCTGGCTCCTGCAGGTTTTATTGAAGAACGGAAGGTAAGACAAAGCTTTTACCATACCGTTCTCAATAAAACTAAATACAAAAAAAATTCACAGTGGAGATACACTTTAAGGCGTATGTTAATAAAAGATCCCTGTTGGTTGAAAATATATCCCAGTATAATCCCATTGTTGACTGTGTGCATTAAATACAAAGAATAACACAGTGGACAGATAAGATCAGTATTGACTTTAGGGAAAACCTATGAAGCCACAATACAGCAAACAAAAACTATGGAGTATTTTGAATTTTACTCAGGCTTATCAAAGAGGAGCCAAAAATTGCCAAAGCTGTTAATTACTTCAACCAATCAGATATTACCTTTTTACTGGTCTAATACTGCTAGAAAAATATTTGATTGGTTGCTGCAGATTAAGAACATGGGCAAAATTTTTCCCCTCTTATTAAACAAGTCCCAAGGTGTGTTAGTCTATTGTCAAATATAAGGCTATACAGCAATTATAATTAGTTTTTTTTTACTTAACAGAAAAATAATTGGCTAGGCTAATAATATTCCTGAAACCTTTAGCAAACAGGAGCAGAAGAAAGGGTGCTACCTGTGCTATATGATGACATTTGTGACAGCAGCAGTTGATGACTACGTGCTAGAATCCATGTCAAACAGTTCGAGCCATGTTTAGTGCAAGAGAAAGGAAGCCACGGAAATTTTCAATCAATTGCTGAAAAAACATCAAAGTAATGAATACATTTGAAAGAATCGGTTATAATTTACATAAAAATGCTTTTTTACTTGATGTTTCTTCCACTCAAGTAAACTACTCTTCTGCGTTTTAGGATGCAGTTACAGTACATATCATACAAATTTGTTGCATTTATAAAATAGGCCAAAACTATTAGAGCATAAGCGCACTAAGAGCATTGGGTATTTAAAAACATCTTAACTCTGGTAATCTCTATGTTCTGTATAGATCCCAAAGCCATGAGCTACCTGAGAGAGAATTTAAAAACAAGATACTCTAACTTATCATTTCAGCACATAGAAAGTCTATCAATAAATATCTGGATGTTTGCTGGTTGTAATGACCGCGTTTCTGAACATAATTAAGAAATTGAAGTTAAATAGAATGATGGAAATATAAGAAAGCATTTATGTCAGTCACCAAATCTTGAAGGATCATTGAAAACTGAAGGTGAAAATAGGTTGGATACCCAACAGGGCAAAGTATCAAAAGATTGTTAATATTGGCCATGAAATACATCAAGAAATCTGGTATGGCCTTTATGATGCCAGATATTGCCAAATATGCCAAGAAGAAGAAATCATGCAAGGCACCTGAAAATTTGTAGTGAACATAAATATTTACCAGGAATGGGAAAGTATATCTTAGGAATTTTACACTTTCATTTCACTCTAAGTGATTACATGTAAGCAGTGCTTATTCTGGTGTGTTTGTGTTGCTGCATGACTTCAATCCAGTACTTTATTTGCTCAAGCTCAGTTTCTAGGTCCCCCATCCCCCTGACAGAATATTTGACTCTATGTGAGGGCAAGCATGCTCAGTAATCCCTATGAGGCAGCATTGCGAGAGGGAAACAACACGCAGTTTACCTCAGCTACAGCAAAACTACATAACAGAAGAGATTAGATACTAAGGCACTTGATTGACAGCTGAAATGTAAGATGTTTTGGAGTGGTATCTAGAAATAGGGGACAGATCAACAAAAAATGGGAATAATTATAATTTCCAGTAATGGGCAATTTAAAAAAACAAATTTCCCAGTGTACATATCCTTTAAATGTTAAATGTGTGGAATTTAAGATTTTTACCAAGTGTGTGGTTACTGTATTTAGTATTGATTAATACTTTTGTGCATGTCTCATTTTATCTTTTAGTTCATTAAACTTTGCAAATAGTATTAATTGTGCATGACATTTGGTAGAAAAATGTTGTGGTAAATACTTTCTTTGAAAAGCTGGTATTTAAAAGTAAAACACAATGTCTATTACATCTGCATCAATAAAAAGAAAATGATTAATTGAATATTACTTATGGATTTTGTAAACTGGCCACTCAAGATAACATTTCATAGAAATTTACTGACATTTTCATACCATCATCCTACAGTTATGTCTCTGTTTATTTTTGACCAGAAACAGTGATCTGTTGAACACCGGCCAATATGATTAAAGAAGGAATATTCAGGAACAGTATATGTTAAACAGATGCTAAATGCAGGGGAATAATACGGCAATAAAATGTACTTGGTACAAAATAACATTAAGTACAGTTGTAGTGATTAACTATGTACAAGAAACATTATTATAAAGCAATCACTTCAAAACGTTAGGTCTCTTGTGGCTATTTAGCAAGTAGCCCTGAAGGTAAAGGGAGCTGAAGAATGGGAAGGGAAAGTGGAGGTAAAAAAGAATGGGTGCGACTGCTCCTTCCCCTATCTGTAGTAAGGTTGGTTCAGCTGGCATATGGGTGGTTATAAAAGGGGGGGGACAGATTAGTAGATTTTCTCAAAAGATAAGAAGAAAGTTCTTCTAGTGCATGTTTATGTTATAACAAGCAGTTTTGATAAGATTGTGCATTTGAGGGGATGGGGGGGTTCTCAATTAGATAAGACCAGAGTTCCCTATTCCAGTATGCTGAGCAATTGTGTGGTTAGTAAATGGAATTTTAGTTTGCAACAGATAAATAATGTCTTAACATGTTGCCAAATTGTCTAGATGAGAGAACAGTTTAGACAAAGCCAGAAACAGTAGTGCCCATGTTGCATTTTGTACATGAATGCGTGGTTCTGGATTGCCAAAAGAGGCGGTCGGAGACGTGTGTCTGGTATATAATATTCCTTCAATTTGTAATTGGCTAAGAGAGAAACCAAGGTGTGAGACTGATATAAGGAATGGTTTTTATTTAGTGAGCATAGATTCCAGTTAGGTGGTGGAAAAAAGGCTGGATAAGTCTGTGTAGAACTGCAAAATCAGGCCCTGCCGCCTAGGTATGATAATAATCAGATATTTATTCAGCTCTATGTTCGGAAACATAGAAATATCAAAGGAAATTGTTGCACTGAAAGGATTTTGGAAGGTCAACTGTCGTAAATGGCAGATGTAGCAATGTCTCTTGTTTTGTCAGACTGAAGGTTGCCATTGGTATCAATGTGTTTCCTTACTGTAATTTTTTTATCTGACCTTCTACTATAATAATTTATATCTACTCTGTCTTTGTTGAGGGATATTTTCTAATAAAGTTAATGTTGACAATGCTCTAGTATTTATAGACTCTTGTAAGTATGTATTAGCCAAAATCTAGAACTTCCTACCTGTCAACATCAAAGTGCACACAACTTTCCCAAATATCAATTTTACTAATCCGCGCTACACTCCAGATCAATACCTACTTTTTCTCCTAAATAGATTGCATTCGTTTTAGGACAGGCTACTAGCTGTTATATTTATTTCCCCCGTTCTCCCGTTATTGTACGCTTGTAAAGTGCTGTGCACCTCTGGGAATCATATAAATAATCCGATACATGCATACATTAGGATTTTTGCAGATTTCATCATGGTGCGACAGCATTCGTTGTTATGTTCCTTGGAGGATGTTCCATAATTAGGTCCCTTGCTCTTGTAACAAACATTTTTTCTAGAACTGTAATTTGGCGCTCTCGTCTCTTTATTATTTAAAAAAAGTGCTTGGTTTCTAAACATTACAAGGTTTTTTAGGATGGTGTGCTATTAGAAATGTGCGAAACTTACCAGTTTCATTCTTTTTCATATTTATGGATCTCTGGAAAATCGTGCAGATCTGAAAACGGAACGTTCTTTTGGGACTCCAGAGCGAATTTTCAATGATTATCAAATGTTTAAGGCTATTTTTCAATAATCCTCAAAAATAGCCTCAAACATTCGATATTCCTCGAAAATATGATGGGAAAACTAGTTTCTTAGTTTCCCATCATATTTTTGAGGATTATTGAGCGTGCAAGGCTATTTTCGAGGATTATTGAACGTGCAAGGCTATTTGCGAGGATTACAGAATGGCAAGGCTATTTTCGAGTATTGAACGTGCAAGGCTATTTTCGAGGATTATGAACGTGCAAGGCTATTTTCGAGGATTACGAACGTGCAAGGCTATTTCGAGGCTTATCGAACGTGCAGGCTATTTTCGAGGATTATTGAACGTGCAAGGCTATTTTGAGGATTATGAACGTGCAAGGCTATTTTCGAGGATTATTGAACGTGCAAGGCTATTTTCGAGGATTATTGAACGTGCAAGGCTATTTTCGAGGATTATTGAACGTGCAAGGCTATTTTCGAGGATTATTGAACGTGCAAGGCTATTTTTGAGGATTATTGAACGTGCAATGCTATTTTCAAGGATTATTGAACGTGCAAGGCTATTTGCGAGGATTATCGAACGTGCAAGGCTATTTTCGAGGATTATTGAACGTGCAAGGCTATTTTAGAAGATTATTGAACATGCAAGGCTATTTGCGATGATTATCGGACGTGCAAGGCTATTTTCGAGGATTATCGAAAATAGCCTTGAATGTTCGATGTCAGGAAAATGCACGTCAGAGTCCCGAAAGTTCCGAAATCCAAACGATCCATCCGGTTTTGGACAGAACATTCGGATTTCGTAATCAAGATTGTCTGTGTCAGATCAGGGTTCGAGTTGGACCCATATCCCATCTCTAACTGCTACCAGTAAATTACAACCCGAGGTATGAACCCATTACTACCGCAATCAATTTTAAGATATGGCCATAAGATAACGCTGCAATGTTAAATCTCCAGCCGTATGTGCTGGTAAAAGATCGATATTGGAGTTCATTTCTATATAAATTGCTGGTTAGTGTTAATTCTATTCTGCCATTAAGCTTTATTTTTTAGATTCTCTTATAGTGTTGTGAACTTGTAAAAGCTAATAGTTTTAGTATAGATCATCTGGGCAGATGATGAATAAACTTAACCGAACATCAGATTAATAGTAACATTGCACCAAAAAGCTATTTCTTACCTTGTGATGTTCTATGCGAAATTCCCAGCTAGATAATGCTATGTAATTGGACATTAAGCTTTTACCATCGGAAGATTTTTAGGAAAGTCATAGGGCCTTCTCTGGAATTTCGGATTTCTAACACAAGCTTTGATGTTATTTACCTTCTTGTCGGGCCATAGAATTATTATTCTATGCGCTGGTCAGTTTATGCAACACATCAGTGATATCTATTAAGGGTACTGTGAATGTTATAAACTGGCATTATAGGGAGAGTAAAGTGCTT
>JAACNH010004551.1:0-23610 GCA_019447015.1 Hymenochirus boettgeri | reverse complement strand
TAACACTGGGTGATTTGTGAACTTGAGGGCTGGCTGTAACACTGGGTAATTTGTGAACTGGAGGGCTGGCTTTTACACACTGGGTGATTTGTGAACTGGATGGCTGCTATAACACTGGTTATTTTTGAACTGGAGGGCTGGAAGGTTGTACCTGCAAATGTGGATTTTTATGGGGAGGGGAGTCATAGGGGATGTAGCAAAAATTAACATTGATAGTGGGATGTCTGACATCCTACTGGAGGGCTGCTGTAACACTGGGTGATTTGTGAACTGGAGGGCTGGCTGTAACACTGGTTGTTTTTTGTTAGCAGGAGGGCTGGCGTGTTACACTGGGCGATTTGTAAGCTGAAGGGCTGGCGGGTGATTTGTGAACTGGAGGGCTGGCTGTAACACTGGGTGATTGTGAACTGGAGGCTGGCTGTAACACTGATTGATTTGTAGCAGGGGCTGGCTGCAACTGGGCGATTTGTAAACTGAGGGGCTGCTGTTACACTGTGATTTGTGAACTGAAAGGCTGACTGTAACACTGGGTGATTTGTGAACTGAAGGGCTGGCTGTGACACTGGGTGATTTGTGAACTGGAGGGCTGGCTGTAACACTGGGTGATTTGTGAACTGGAGGGCTGGCTGTAACACTGAGTGATTTGTGAACTGGAGGGCTGGCTGTTACACTGGGTGATTTGTGAACTGAAGGGCTGGCTGTAACACTGGGTGATTTGTGAACTAAAGGTCTGTCTGTAACACTGGGGGTTTTGTGAACTGGAGGGCTGGCGTTACACTGGGTGATTTGTGAACTGAAGGGCTGGCTGTAACACTGGTTTGTTTGTGAGCGGGAGGGCTGGCTGTCTCACTGGGTGATTTGTGAACTGAAGGGCTGGCTGTAACACTGGGTGATTGTGTCTGAGGGCTGGCTGTTACACTGGTGATTTGTGAGCTGGAGGGCTGGCTGTAACACTGGGTGATTTGTGACTGGAGGACTGGTTGTAACACTGGGTGATTTGTGAACTGGATGTCTGGCTATAACACTGGGTGATTTTTGAACTGGAGGGCTGGCTGTTACACTGGGTGATTTGTGAACTGAGGGCTGGCTGTAACACTGGGTGATTTTTAACTGGAGGGCTGGAAGGTTGTACCTGCAAATGTGGATTTCATGGGGAGGGGAGGTCATAGGGGATGTAGCAAAAATAAACATTGATAGGGTGGGATGTCTGACATTCCTACTGGAGGGCTGGCTGTAACACTGGGTGATTTGTGACCTGGAGGGCTGGCTGTAACACTGGTTGATTGTGAGCAGGAGGGCTGGCTGTTACACTGGTGATTTTAAGCTGAAGGGCTGGCTGTTACACTGGGTGATTTGTGAACTGGAGGGCTGGCTGTAACACTGGTTATTGTTAGCAGGAGGGCTGGCTGTTACACTGGCGATTTTAAGCTGAAGGGCTGGCTGTTACACCTGGGTGATTTGTGAACTGAGGGCTGCCTGTAACACTGGTTGATTTGTTAGCAGGAGGGCTGGCTGTTACACTGGGCGATTTTAAGCTGAAGGGCTGCTGTACACTGGTGATTTGTGAACTGGAGGGCTGGCTGTAACACTGGTTGATTTGTTAGCAGGAGGGCTGGCTGTTACACTGGGCGATTTTAAGCTGAAGGGCTGGCTGTTACACTGGGTGATTTGTGAACTGGAGGGCTGGCTGTAACACTGGGTGAGTTGTGAACTGGAGGGCTGGCTGTAACACTGGTTGATTTGTTAGCAGGAGGGCTGGCTGTTACACTGGGTGATTTTAAGCTGAAGGGCTGGCTGTTACACTGGGTGATTTGACTGGAGGCTGGCTGTACACTGGTGATTTGTGAACTGGAGGGCTGGCTGTAACACTGGGTGATTTGTTAGCAGGAGGGCTGGCTGTTACACTGGGCGATTTGTAAACTGAAGGGCTGGCTGTTACACTGGGTGATTTGTGAACTGAAGGGCTGGCTATAACACTGGGTGATTTTTGAACTGGAGGGCTGCTGTTACACTGGGTGATTTGTGAACTGAAGGGCTGGCTGTTACACTGGGTGATTTGTGAACTGGAGGGCTGGCTGTTACACTGGGTTATTTGTGAACTAAAGAGCTGGCTGTTACACTGGGTGATTTGTGAACTTGAGGGCTGGCTGTTACCTGGGTGATTTGTGAACTGAAGGGCTGAATGTACACTGGGTGATTTGTGACCTGAGGGCTGGCTGTAACACTGGTGTGATTTGTGAACTGGAGGGCTGGCTTTTACACTGGGTGATTGTGAACTGAAGGGCTGGCTGTAACATTGGGTGATTTGTGAGCTAGGGGGCTGGCTGTTACACTGGGTGATTTGTGAACTGAAGGTCTGGCTGTACCACGGGTGATTTTTGAGCTGGAGGCTTGCTGTTACCTGGGTGATTTGTGAACTGAAGGGCTGGCTGTAACACTGGGTGATTTGTGAACTGAAGGGCTGGCTGTAACACTGGGTGTTGTGAACTGGGGGCTGGCTGTAACACTGGATGATTTGTGAGCTGGAGGGTTGGCTGTTACACTGGGTGTTTTTGTGAACTGAAGGGCTGGCTGTAACTGGGTGATTGTGAACTGGAGGGCTGGCTGTAACACTGGTGATTTGTGAACTGGAGGGCTGGCTGTAACACTGGTGATTTGTTGCAGGAGGCTGGCTGTTACTGGGCGATTTGTAAACTGAAGGGCTGGCTGTTACACTGGGTGATTTGTGAACTGAAGGGCTGGCTGTAACACTGGGTGATTTTTGAACTGGAGGGCTGGCTGTTACACTGGGTGATTTGTGAACTAAAGAGCTGGCTGTTACACTGGGTGATTTGTGAACCTGAGGGCTGGCTGTTAAACTGGGTGATTTGTGAACTGAAGGGCTGAATGTAACACTGGGTGATTTGTGAACTGAAGGGCTGGCTGTAACACTGGGTGATTTGTGAACTGGAGGGCTGGCTTTTACACTGGGTGATTTGTGAACTGAAGGCTGGCTGTAACATTGGTGATTTGTGAGCTGGGGGGCTGGCTGTTACACTGGGTGATTTGTGAACTGAGGTCTGGCTGTAACACTGGGTGATTTTGAGCTGGAGGGCTTGCTGTTACACTGGGTGTTTGTGAACTGAAGGGCTGGCTGTAACACTGGGTGATTTGTGAACTGAAGGGCTGGCTGTAACACTGGGTGATTTGTGAACTGGGGGGCTGGCTGTAACACTGGATGATTTGTGAGCTGGAGGGTTGGCTGTTACACTGGGTGATTTGTGAACTGAAGGGCTGGCTGTAACACTGGGTGATTTGTGACTGGAGCTGGCTGTTACACTGGGTGATTTGTGAACTGGAGGGCTGGCTGTTACACTGGGTGATTTGTGAACTGGAGGGCTGGAAGGTTGTAGTGCATATGTGGGAGGGGAGGTCATAGGAGATGTAGCGAAAATTAACATTGATTGGATGGAGGTCTGTAAAAATGATTACAACATCTGATCTTTCCTGTCCTGATTAATGGGCTCCATACACTAACAAATCCTGGTCGTACAATAAAAAAGAATCCATTGGGCCATTAAAATTTTTCGGCCGGCGATTGGCCATAACAACCATTGTTCGTACGATATCCTGATTGGTGAATGTGTGACCCCAAGTGGCTCTTGCCCTGTTCTGAAGTTCTGCACTCACTATGCAGCTCAGAAGGCCTCAGAGCTTCTCTCAAGACATGAATCACTGATTTATTTAGTTATGTTGGGACTTGATTCACCAACATGGCAGCACACAGATCACATCACTTAAACATACATTGACTTTTATATATACCATAGATAATGTTTTTTGCAAACATCACTGGAAATAGTTGAGGTTAAAATATTCGGGGTGTAAAGCTATGGAAATTTTCATTTGAGAGGTGAGGGGTGAACATCCCTTTAATCTAAAGTTCAGTAAGGCAGACTACAGTCTAAATAACTGGAATCGGCTTGTCTCAATAAATATTAGGAAAATTTTTTAGCCTTCAATGGCATGTCCAGCCCTTGCACTAAACTCTTACTTACCTTACTGCACAATACAAACCATACAAGTCATTGGCTGTGACAACACCATTACAGACATATTACAACTGCAAGTGGAATTGGAAGGGGATGAGAGTATAACTATCTGTGGGTTTGGAGGTGGGGGGTAATTATAATTTTAGGGTGGACATGCACTTTAACATTCCCTTTAATGGTGTTAACTTCAGATCCATTGATATTTCTCAAGGTCAAAACAAAAGTTCCATTTGTACACAGAAAGGGCGTGTAGAACTTTCCCTCTAGGTATTCATTTGCTGTTAATGGCAGCTTTTACAAAGGTAGCACACAACAAACTTTCTTGGTTTTGTATTGAGGGCCTGTGCAGTTAATACAAAGCGGTGCAGGGGCAATATGGCTTAAACCGGCGCCTAATTGGAAAGACTGAGTTTAACTCACTTTTGGCCATAAGGAGCCGATATTGCATCTCCTGAGAGTGTTTTGCATTTATTTCTAATAAATTGTCACCAAAATAAAGTGACATAACAAGAGCGTGATCACTTTAACATCCTAATTGTTTTTACTGCCAAAAACATTGACCAGAATGACTTTGATGTCCTTATTCCTGAGACAGTATATAAAGGGTTGGCCAAGTGGGGATATATGTATAGAGGAAAAGAATTAAGACGCTTAATTCAACTTTAAGGACCAAGTTAAAGTAACTTGTAAAATACCAAATGCTCTGGGCACATAATCAAGGATATGACTAACAGGTGGGTGGTACAGGTGTAAAACAGCTTCCGCCAGTTATCCGTCATTACCATTGACTGGACTGTTAGGATAATGATGATGTACGACAATATATTACAGCCAATGGTACCAGAAGTGAACTAACTATACCTATTAAAAAACGAGTTTGCTGATGATGAGACGTCAGTACACGACAAAGGGTATAAAGTCTACTGGAACAGAAAAGGCCATAAATTTCATTCTGACCACAAAAATGGAAGTTCATAAAACTAATATAGGTTTTGCGGCTCCTGCGACCGCAGCCATTAGCCACAAAATGCAACAACAGGCAGTATTTATTTTCTTTGTTATCATAGCTGCATACCTAAGGGGTTTACAGATAGCAACACATCGTCGGCGGCCATCAACATGAGCAGAAATGAGTCAACATTGCCCAGAAAATGCACAGAAAAGTCTGAAGGTAACACCCAGGAAGGACATCTTCGCATCTTCATCCCAATACTTGGCTATATTTGGGTAAGTGATTGTGTCAAGAGGAGGTCAGAAGGGCGTGTTGCAATGAAGATGTACATCGGCTGGTGGAGATGTTCTTTCAAGTAACCATGAGATTACAGTGCCATTCACACCCAATGAAACAATGTATACAATGAACATCACTATGGAAACGGGATATGGTAGGTCTTCTGGAGTCCTGGAATCCAATGAGAAGAAACTCAATAACTTGTGAATAGTTAGTCATTTTCTCTTTTTGGATATTTTGACAAAAAAACTGAAAAGAGGAGGGAAATTAATTAAGTTATGTTTCTTATGTTTATTAAATAGCATTCCCTTAATGGATGATCTTACACCCCCACAAAAAAGTATATATTGCATTAAAAGTCCCCCATAACTAGACTTGTTTTAAATGTCTTAAGTGCTTCTAAATTTACTTACCAGCTTTTGTTGCAAGTATGCAGCTATATCTACTGAACTAGGTACCCTCTGGACTTATATTTGGGTTGTATCGGGTTTCCTTGTACCTGGCTTAAAGTCCCACTGAATGGTCGATGGTAAAAGCGATTGATAGTTTCCTGGTAGAAGTACATGGTCTTGATCTCCAGTAGACAAACATTTTCCAACTTTCCCATCTTGCTTTCACAGAACCCCTTGGTTCCGAAATCCGAACGATCCTCCGAAAAAGAGCGAAACGATCCAAAAAAGAATTACTTTTGAGTTTCCAATCGTGTTTTTCGAGGGTTATCGAATGTTCAAGGTTATTTCGAGGGGTAACACAATTAATCTCGTACATTCGGTAACCCTCGAAAATAAGTAGTGAACCCTCGAAAGTACGTTCCGTTTCCAGATTTTCGGATCTTTGGGGTTTTTCCTGAGTTCAGTAAATCCAAAAATGGAATAAAAGGTCTGACATCTCTAAAAGTGAATTAACTAGTGGTTCTAGCCAATCATAATAATACATACACAACCAGGCTATAAATTGTTCAAATTTATAAGAAACCAAAAACACTTATATATATCCTATACATAGATCCTATCCCTTTAATTGAAACGAAACACCATACTGACTATTAGAGATGTCCGAACTTCGCAAAATCCGGTCCGCCGAGGATCCGCCAATTTTCGAAAAAATTAAAATTTGCGAGGCGACCCTTAAAATAAAAAAATCCCGAAAATACGAGAAATCCTCATAATTTCAAAATTTTCGAAAATACGTACTGAGCATTTTCGAAAATACAGGAAATCCTCGTAATTTCGAAAATTTTCGAAAATACGTGTTTCCCGCGTTCGGAAGTTCGGAAAGCGAAAATCCCGAAAAATCCGCCGTTCGTGAACGGAATAAATCAGCGGAGGATCCGAGTTCGATCCGCGAACCGGCCATCCCTACTACTATATTATACATAAAAAACAATTAAGTGTACAGCGCTAGTTAAAAGGCCCGGGCTAAATGGTGGGAAGATATGGATTCCAATTGATTCGTCCTAATGCACGAATAGAGAATATAAAGAGCCAAGTTCAGATACTGTTAGCTGAAAATTGTAAGACATGGAATCCGCAGTAAATAGTCACCCCTTTGGGGGTATTTAAATTTTCCCACCCTGGAGTGTGACTCCAAATGAGAAAAACCATAAAAGTCCCTAATGTATATGCCCCCCGGTATGAGTCTTAAGGCCATATTCATAAAGGTGCGTATTTTTTAGCTGCTTTTATATTTATATCTAACATAATCACATATATACCACCATAATCAATCCCAATTAAAATAAAGTGCTATATACTGAATACACAGATAGTTATAATGTAATAATGACTATTAGTCCCTGCGCCAATGGAATCATTTACATTTTTAAGGCCTTGCTAGCACACAAAAAATTTGGGAAATCCCACTTGAAATTATTTTTAATAATATTTTTATATTTGATATTTAGGATTGATATGTTGGGTATAAAAGGAACTTAAAGTAATTTCAGAAGGATTGTGTGATTCAGTGTTATAAAGTCAATATAAAAATGATATAATATAAAAAAGTAGGAGCGCTGGTCCTTGTGTTATCCAGGTCGGATGGTGCTAGGGTCTAGATGGCCGGTTCGCGGATCCGTCAGTCATATACAGTATCTACAGGTACTTTACTTAAAGTTACGCCGCTGGACCTGGGGATTCTATGTAAGTACTAGATGTAAATAAGCACTCAATTGACCTCAGATGTATGATGGGTCAGACTTGCTGGACTCCACAACAAACCCTTCACCCAGACCTGTAGCTGCAACAAGGGAGTATTCCAAAGCCGCTTCTCGCTAAAGTCCCCTGGATAGACTCCCAATCCAATCCCTTGTTCCGAATCCTCCCCCCGACGTACGTTCCCCTGATTCAAATCACGTTTCAGGTTTCCTGGCGATATTTCGTTTCCACAGTTTAAATAGCCATCTCTGTTAGTTAATCAAACAGTATCTATACATGTTCCGAGCAAACATGCTCATTAAACATCACTTTTTACAGAATGCAGTACATAATTAGGCTTTCATCCTTTGGCCTGACTAGTTCCCAATGTAAATATCCATTTATTACCTCCCCTTTGATCTACAGATACCTGCTGTAACCCATAACAGAGAATTGGCTTTGTATTATGTGTCTCCCATAAATGTTGTGCCATTTCACTTTTTTCTACCTCCTTGCTTTTAGTTGCCCTTACATGTTCCTTGTGCGGGTGGAAAGTGCCCACTTTGCCTGTCCAATATACTTTACTCCACACTTGCATTCAAGCATATAGACAACCCAACATGTAATTAGGGACAATACTCTGTATTCCTTTCCTTATCATCATTGAGCATATCAGTTTGTTTCATATATTTACTCGATACATTTGCTGTATTGTCGGTTAGCTTTTGCCGCGCTTAACCCCTAGCCAGTCCATCAGATTTCTCCCTTCCTTGCTGCCATGGAGGGGTTGTCCTTATTTTCTCTTATGGAGAAACCAGTATTTTTCTCGAATCTTTCTTATAGGCTACCATTCATCATTATAAGTTGTGATGTCCCTTATTTTATTATCCCTTTATGTTTATCTTGGTTCCATTTAACATATAGGAGATCAGTTAGTTTTTGGTTCTGTGCTATTTTGTAGCCCCTTGTTACGTTTTGTTTTTGATATAACCCCTTTCTAAGAACCTATTAATCAGTTCTCCATCCTGGTTTTAAATACAACATCAGTTGTGCAGTTCCTGCTTGTATGCACTGAATGCCCAAAATCAGATTTTGGGGGTGATGGCTCGTTTATTGCTTTAGGTTTAGGAAACGTCTCAGTCACTAAGAGGTCCCCCTTCTTAGTTATTGTGAGTTCTAGGAAACTGATGGAGTTCCTACTGCATTCTGAAGTTAAATGGATATTTTTATCATTTACATTTAATCTCTCCAGGAAAAATCAGCATTCCCTCTCTAAGACTTTCCACACATAAATACATCATCGACATATCTAACCCATTATTATCTAAGATTTCTTACTAAGCTGTGCGCTATCCCGGTAGTTACTATATCTATTATAAATAAACCTGATATTTAAAATAATGAGGGCCTGACATATTCACTAAATCTGTATGTGCAGTACACATGAAACATTTAACATCAACATGCTACTTGCACACATATCAGATCATGTAGTTCTGATGACTGTAGAAGAAGGGAAAGGGTTAATGTAAAAGGGCTATTTTTAACCATTATGCAAAACCATTCTGATTGGTGGACACTGGACATATCTCCATAGATTACAGCACCCTGCCCACTATAGGAGGAGAGGACCAATTGCTGCCCCCATAATAAACACAAAATGTAAATGTCTTGATACTGTTCAAAAAAAATAATGAAAGTATATGGCAAAAGTCACAGGATAGCGCTCCTCTGCAAATTTACTTAAGTCATTTTGGCACTGTACATGCCCTTTAATGTGAGTTAACTGTACTACAGCAAAGTAAAGCCTTATTAGTTAAACCAAACCTCAATGACAAATGAATCATTACCTGTTTTTTGCAGATTCTGAATAGCCGATTGCTTTGTTCAGATCCTTGTACTGTATTTATAGACATTATGATTCCAGAAGGTCCCAGGTGTCCCAGAGTAGTGGACCAGATTAATTATACTCTGTGGGCACTTTAATGTTTTATTAAAAGGACAGTGCTACAAGTTGGAAAATCTTCACGTGACAGAAAGTATTTGCCGCTTAGTTTAGTTATTTAAAGGGCAGAAAGTCTTATGTTTTCCATAGTGCCTAACTTAAGGAGGTAGGAAATCTGTCAACAGTTAAGGCTGCCGGTGTAATGTTGGTAGGATAGGATTTCCCTCTACATTTGAAAATAAGGGACGGAGACTTTGGTTATTTTCCATATTTCCATGTAGCCCTCAAGGAAACGCTATACTTTGCAAGAGGCTTTAACGTGTTCCATGAGGTAAATGCAGGAACAGAGAACCAGTTACAGACCAGCCTTGGCATATGTTCATGGGATGCTGTTAAGCTCCATTGATGTCAGAAATCTTTTTGGGGCCTTTGGCCTTTAAGTGTTGTCATTTAGTGTGCCACTAGGACACTTTAAGCCACTGCCCCTGCTTGTTTCCAGTATAATCTAATAGCTGTTCTACGGTTGCTGAACTTAAATGGTTCTTGTCTTTGTGCCTGTGTTTTGGCCTGTTGATAGGTTGCTCCATTACAGATCCATGACCTGGTTCTTTACTGCTCATTAGTTTTTTGATGTGTCTAATTGATATTTCTCTTGCCATTGCCTTTAATGCTCTAGTTAAAGTTTTAGTAAATTATTGTTCTTTTCTGTCTCTCTCACCCACAATCCAATGTACACATTGTGCCAAGCTCCTCTCTGAAGGCTTGACTGACTCATGTTGTGGTAAGTCCTGGTAGCACCTGAGTATGAAGGACCAGACCAGATGAATCCTAAAGCCACACTATTCCATAAACTCACTGTAGGAGGCCCAACTTTGCTCCAGTTCTACAACAGGCAGCTTGGTCTGGGACCAAGCTGCCTGAGAACTTGCTGCCTGTAGTAGACCTGGAGCAAAGTTGGGCCCCATCATACCTTAAGAGGGCTAGTGGGTTTATGTCTTGATGGGTGAGGGCTGTTTTGGTGACTACTGGGGAACAAGGACACAACCTAAAACACAAGGCTCATAAAAAGTGTTGAAATTAAACTTTCAAAGATATTTTTCTCCACTTTAATTTATTTTATAGAGTTGAATTTTTTGCCGTGTTTTTTAACTGGTTCCCAAAATGTTCTCCACACATCACTAAGCCACTTTCCCTGTATTCCTTTTGGTAAAACACATTTCTGTTTTTAGAACAGTTGCTACACTTTGGGGGCTTTATTTTAATAATACATAAGGCTTGGACCTTTAATGAGGAGGTGCAGTGGAATATATTCTTATAAAACCTCTTGGCTACGTAGTTAAGAGGTTTTTTAACAGTAAAAACCTCTTCACTATTCTTATAAAAACCTCTTTATAACATAAAACCTCTTCACTATTCTTATAAAAACCTCTTTATAACAGAAAAACCTCTTCACTATTCTTATAAAAACCTCTTTATAACAGTAAAACCTCTTCACTTTCTTATAAAACCTCTTTAAACATAAAACTCTTCACTATCTTATAAAACCTCTTATAACAGTAAAAACCTCTTCAAAACCTCTTCAACTATTCTTATAAAAAAAACCTCTTTATAACGTAAAAACCTTCACTATTCTTATAAAAACCTCTTGGCTACGTAGTTAAGGTTTTTATAACAGTAAACCCTCTTCACTATTCTTATAAAACCTCTTTATACAGTAAAAACCTCTTCACTATTCTTATAAAAACCTCTTTAAACAGTAAAAACCCGCTTCACTTTACATGGAGTGTCACCCATTCTTCCTATTGAATCTCAAATGTTCATGTTAATAAAAGTAGGCGCACGACCTGGGCTTTATCTACTAACATCCAAGGAGATAACATTTTCTTTCAAAGTGAGATTGAAATTTATGATCTGTCTGTGTGTAGACCAGGAAGAGGATGTTGTATCTATTACTCATAGCAAGCATCGGGTCTCTCCTGGTCTACACTATCAGCTCAGACACAGACAGAATGCAAATTTCAATCTCCCTCGATTACCCCGCGGCTCATTGGGTGTAGAGATGTCTGAACATCGCAAAATCCCCGTTAAAATTAAAAATATTCTCGAAATTACGAGATTTCTTGTTTTTTTCGAAAATTTTTGAAATTACGAGTTTTCGCGTATTTCGAAAATACAAGAAATTCTCGAAACTTTCAAAAAACATATTTCGCAAATACGAGAAATGCCGGTTCGGAAGTTCGGAAGGCGAAAATCCGGAAAAATCCGCCGTTCACAACGGGATAAATCCGGTTCGGATCCGAAGACAGCCATCCCTAATTGGGTTTTAGAAGATAAAGCCCAGGTCTGTGCCCTATTTTTGTTAACATGTACATATTTAGCTATTGTGTGACACACTGCATGTGCAAGTAATGAGCGGTGCACTTAAACCGCACATCACTAGGGAGATTCAATAAAAGTTCTTATTAAAATGGTGCTAATTTTGCCATAACCAATCATATATAGCTTTCAAATGTTAAATAAAATTTAATTGGTTGGGGCAAAATTGCACCATTTTTAAGAACATTTATGGAATCTCCCTGATTTTTTTTTTTTAATAAATACCTTATGTGTAGTTTATTAGGGGCCATATTTATAACCCACGGTATCACTTTTAGCGACACAGCGGGTTAGTTAATGTACCAGAAAACTAGTAAACTACAGCAATGGTGTTCTCTAGTCTAAACATAAAGGGTATGAAACCAAACTAGGGCACAGACTGTGCTGTGAAAACTCGTGTTTATTCACACAGATATCCACACGACATGTTTCGAGCGACATGCGCCCTTTATCAGTGCAACTCAAAATGAACGTTCTGTGCTTATATAGTGATCAAGACAGGAAATTGATTAGAAAGTTAATTACAGACCATCCCATCTACTTCCTCTAAACAAGGGTCAAGTAGTCCATAATAGTGAATGTAAAACCATCCGTGATATAAAATAATAAAATTCATTCTGTGTATAAATAGTACTAATATCAATGCAATAAAATTCATCCTACATCCAAATCCAAGTGTATAAAAATTCCGAATGTACCAAACTACCAAGTGTATATAAGATACTTATGTAATATTAAACTTCTAGAAAAAAGTGCATTCCGAAGTAGTCCATTTCAAGAGTCCGTGTGTTTTGGGTGTTAAAAAGATAAAAAGCAACATTAGATTCCTTAGTTGATAAAATGTAAATGTCCATATAGTTCCTTACTGTGACTTAATCCCCTATATACAATTAAAGTGACTCCAGTGCTAATCCAATAAAAATCATCCAGATCCTATTGCCACGTATGGATGATGAATTTGTGACAAAAATCATCTTAAAAATACATAAAACATAGAATTATCCTTATTGCAAAAAATTGTTATATCCCTAAAAACTTCTTTCGTTAGGATACATGTCATAGTTTCTCTATATATACATTACTCCAGTAGATAGCCTACTCAAGGCCTATCCACTGGTGAATAGAATTAATAAAGGGGCATGTCTACCATAACATGCCTAGTAATTGTTATCATAATGTACCTTATTATATACTCCTAAAGGTGTACCTGATACAAAGTTACCTTTTTCTTGTAGCTATTCCTTATTTGCGACATATACTCAGAGATACCTATTTTTTCTGGTGTGTATTCATGCAGGTTCTTAGTCAATACATATATCTATAAAACAAGAAGCAAGTGAAGGTTAATCAATTTATAAAACATCCGATATTACATTGGTCATTAAGCCCTTTAGGTTGAACCGTGTCCAATTTTTTAATCCAATAGTATTCCTTTTGTAACAGTCTCCTTTTTAAAATTGCCACCTCTGGTCTGTTGTCCACCTCTCCAATACCATCCATTTAAGTTGATTTTGATTATGATTGTTCCGCAAAGTGTCTGGATACAGTTGTATCTGTGTATGTATTGGGGTTTGTTAGTTCCTAATATATCCCCTGTGTTCTTTTATCCTTTCTTTAATAGGTCGGAGGTCTGCCCCACTACCCCTTACCACAGGGGCATTTCAAAGGTAAACTACCTGTGTTGTATTACATGAGGAGTAATGTTCTATTGGGATGCATTTCCGTTAGCAGGGTGGTTTACATGATCTCCTTTAACCCTTTCACTGCCAGTGATATTTCATTTTTTTTTTGCGTTAACTGCCAGAAGAATTTCAGGATTTTGTCCTAATCGCTTAGACTAATTTTACAGTAGGAAACCTTGCAGTAAATCAGGAATATTATACATTGTTTTTTTTCAGCACAAAGTGTACTTTAATATGGTAACAAATTTTGTAACTTTTCTGGAAATTTTACTGGAATTATGGGTAAAATATGTAAAAAAATGAAAAATTTGCAAATTTTCATGGATTTTTTCCCATTTTTTACTTATATTTATCTTAAGGTTACACACAAAAATCTTACTGTTCTAAAAGCTCAGATACTCCCGAGTACAACGATACCAGATATTTAGGTACCCAACGTTTCCTTTACAGGAGACCCCCCCAACTAAAACTGCACCTCCTAGAATATACACCCAATTAAATGTGTAACCACTACTGACAGTTAACATAGAATATCTACCAAATTATCTAACTATCCCCCCCAAGTGAGTATTTTTAGAAACTACACACTCGCAGGATTTTACGAGTGAGGTTAGTTTTGATCAAAATGCAGATACCCGAGCGCAGCTCTTCGTCAAATTGTAAGTCTTTCTACTGTTCTTTTTTCCTTTTTTCCCAACTGTAAAATCAGAGACAAATCAAATGCGAATTTCAGCTAAAAACTTTGGAGGAAAGTTCAAACGCATCTCAAATATGAAGCCTAACCCCTCCCAATAAAACGGTATGCCACATTCATGGGTGTACCCAGAGACATGGCTACCAACTAACCCAGAGCGTACCAGTGCCAAATGTCAGTAGCCAAAAAAAAATTAGCCAGTTTTTGTATTTGAACAGTCTGCAGTTTTTCCACAAAACACCCCCCCAACTCAAAAATACCCCCCACAAAACTATATATTCCTGAAATCTACACACCTTCAGCTATGTAACGCTGTAGTTCGTTCATTCATAACCATCCAATGGTGGGGGAAGTTCTTCGTAGAAGTTTGCACTTTTACCAGATTTTAAAAAAAATTAACATCAAACAACGTTCAAAAAGGTCGAAATCATGTCAAACACCCATGGAAGGTAAAAAAAGGTACACAAATATCAATCTCCAAATGTCCTGATCAAACGGTATGCCAATGTGTGGGTTACACACGCGGACGTGGAACGAAAAGCCACAAAGTGAGACAATGCACGATGCTCAGAAACAGCGAAAATATTTAGCCAACTCCGAATTTGGACATTCTGCAGTTTTTTCCACAAAACACCCCCGTAACTTAGAAATAACCCCCACAACCTATATATTCCTGAAATCTACACACATTCAGTCTTGTAACGCTGTAGTTTGTTCATTCATACCATCAATGGTGTGGGCGCAGTTCTTCGTAGAAGTTCGCACTTTCTGAAAAAATGAACAAAAAACAACTTCAAAAGGTAGAAATCATGCCAAAACCTGATGGAATCTAAAAAAAGTTACTAAATATCAATCTACCAAATGTCCTGAATCAAACGGAATGCCATAGTTGTGGTTACCCACGCGGACGTGGAAGCGAAAAGCCCAAAGTGAGACAATGCACGATGGCTCAGAAACAGCGAAAATATTTAGCCAACTCCGAATTTGGACAGTCTGCAGTTTTTTCCACAAAACACCCCCGTAATTAGAAATACCCCACAAACTATTATTCCTGAAATCTACACACCTTCAGCTATTTAAAGCTGTAGTTTGTTCATTCATACCATCAATGGTTGGGCGCAGTTCTTTGTAAAGTTCGCACTTTTCTGAAAAAATGACACAAAAACAACTTCAAAGGTAGAAATCATGCCAAAACCTGATGGAATCTAAAAAAATACTACTATCAAATCTCCCAAATGTCCTGAATCAAACGGTATGCCTATGTGTGGTTACACATGCGGACGTGGAAGCGAAAGCCACAAAGTGAGACAATGCACGATGGCTCAGAAACAGCGAAAATATTTAGCCACCTCCGAATTTTGACAGTCTGCAGTTTTTTTCCACAAAACACCCTGATAACTCAGAAATACCCCCCACAAACTATATATTCTGAAATCTAAACACCTCATCTATGTAGCACTGTAGTCGTTCATTCATAACATCCATATGGTGTGGGCGCAGTTCTTCGTAGAATTTCGCATTTCTACACCTTTTCTGGAAAAATAGAGAAAAATACATTTCAAAGTTACAAATCACACCAAAACCCCATGTAATGTAAAAAACCTTACCAATATCAATCTCCTAAATGTCCTGAATCAAACAGTGTGCCATATGGGTGGTTACACACACTGACTGGAAGCGACTAGTCAAAATGTAAAACAATGCGCAGTGAGCCATAACAGACATTTTCCCAGATTTTCCAACTGAACACCCCTCTAACTTGGAAATACCCCCGCAAAACTATATATTCTCAGAATTACATACCTTCAGCTACGTAACGCTGTAGTTTGTTCATTCATACAATCAATGGTGTGGGCGCAGTTCTTCGTAGAAATTCGCATTTGTCTGAAAAAATGAACAAAAACAACTTCAAAGGTAGAAATCATGCCCAAAACCCCAAGGAATGTAAAAAAAAGTTACCAAATACAATCTCCCAAATGTTCTGAATCAAACGGTATGCCCTATGTATGGTTACACACGCCGACGTGGAATCAACTAGCCACAAAGTGAGCCAATGAACAGGGCCCAATTACAGCAACTTTTCAGATTTGTCAGACTAAACACCCCTCTATATTGGAAATACCCCCAAAACTATATATTCTTGGACTCTACAACCTTCAGCTACACAATGGTGTGATTCTTTTATGCATAACCACCAATGGTGTGGGTGCAGTTTTGTGTACAATTTCGCTTTCTACCAGATTTCAGGAAAAATTTTAAAATACAATTCAAAGTTAAAATCTGGCAAATTCCATGTCATGTACAAAAACTTTCAATTATCAATCTTCCAATGCCCTGAATCAAACGGTATGCCATATGCGTGGATTCACACAGGGACGTGGCCACCAACTAGCTCAAATGGGACCTGCACCAGTGTAATTACAAGAAAAATATCAAAGTGCTCTGTAATTTCAAACAGCCCCAACCTTTGAATGCCCCCCGCAAATAAACCCCCCACTAAATACAATCTCCCACATTTTCTGAATCAAACGGTATGCCATATGCGTGGATGCACACAGAGACGTGGCCACCAACTAGCTCAAATGGGACGCATGCACAAATGCAATTACAAGAAAAAACAAAGTGCTCTGTAATTTGAAACAGCCTACACTTTTCTAAGGAAACAGTCCCGAAACATGGAAATTCCCTCCACAAACTAATATTTTTGGAATCTACACGCCTTCAGCTACGTTACGGTGCCATGCTTTCATACATGCATGAAGAATTCCAGACCCAGCGATCCAAAGAACTCTGTGTTTTTACGAGATTTTGTGAAAATAAAATGAGATGATTCAGTTTGAAATCCTACCTAACCCACTTGACCAGCAAAAAACCCACTAAATAGCAATCTCCCACATGTCCTGAAAATCAAACGGTGTGCCATTTGCGTGGGTTGCAAACAGAGACGAGGCACCAACTAGCACAAATGGGACGCATTAGAAGTGCAGTTACAGAAAATTTTTTAAAACGCCACAACCCCACCCCACACACACACTCTCCCCCTGTTTAGTGGTATTTTAGTGAAGTCGGTTAGTAGGAGAGTCACACACCGTTTTTGCACACTTTACTGATCCTAAAAATTCAATACGGTCTTTATTTGGTACCTCTGCAAAATTCCTTATAAAAATAGGCTTAGTTTCCTGAAATCGAACAAATAAGTATCCGCGTTTACTTTACCGATATCACCTGGGGACATTGGGCTTGGAGAAGACACACTTTTTTTCTAATTTATAGTTTAGGGTAAAAAAAAAAAAGGGTGTGTGTATCACTTTAAGAATTTTTTGTGTTATTTCCCCTTTTTTTCCCGATCATTCCCAAAGATAATCATCAGATCATCTTAGGAATGATACCGAACTTGGAAACGGCATAAATCCGTTTTCCAATTCGAAATCCGATCGGAAAACATCTACTCTTCCGGAAATCATTTTTCAGGAAGTGATTTTTCATTCATTGGCAAAGATCAATAATTTGGTGATCAGAAGTGATCACCAAATATTGATCTCTGTCCCCATTTTTTTTCTAAGTCTTCGCTAGTAGCAAAGACTTAGAAAAATCCTATTTGGTGAATGGAACTTTGAGTTCATTCACAAAATGTATAGAAAAGCTGGCGCTTGACAGCTTTTCTATACTAGGTACTGCAAGCATATCAAATGAGATCAAGCTCAGTACCTCAACTAGACCACCAGGGGCAGTCTCCTACCACTTCAAGGGAGACCGGTGAAGGAAGCTCTCGTGACGACACCGGTGTCTCCCTTTCCGCTTCCTCCTCCTGGACTCCACGTGGAACCGGCTGCTGCTATACGGCACGCAGAAGGTAAGATAACCCCGATCCCCCCTCGGATTTGGACACAACGAGGGGGGTCGAGGGGATAGGGGGGCAGCTGAATGCTGCCCCGGTCGGCCCTAGCGCGCGGTGTTTTTTCATTTTAAAAAGGGGAAGCCACAGATCGTATATTCACGTCTGTGGCAGTTTAAAGCATTCTCTGCACGATCGTGAAATACGTCTGTGGCAGGGAAAGGGTTTAAATATCGTGTTGCAGCAATGCAGGATAAACTGGGAAGGTACCTTTTTTCTTTGTTTGTAATCCACTTTTCCCCTTCGTTGTAGGAATCCGCTGGGCATAACTATCTTTTAACTATTACCTCTTTTATAACAAAAGATAGGGTATGTTTCCCAGGGTAATAGTTTAAAAGATATTATGCCCAGCGGATATCTACCACAGGGGAAAAGTGGATTACAACAAGAAAAAGGTACCTTCCCAGTGTTATCCTGCATCTGCTGCAACACGATTATTAAAGGAGATCATGTAAACCACCCCTGCACGGAAATGCAATCCCAATAGAACATTACTCCTCATGTAATACAACACAGGTAGTTTACTTTTGAAATCCCCTGTGTAAGGGTATGTGGGGCAGACCTCCCGCCTATTTAAAGAAGGATAAAAGAACACAGGGGATATTTAGGAACTACAAAACCCAATACATACACAATACAAACTGTATCCAGACACTTTGCGAGAACAATCATATCACAAATCAATTAAATGGATGGTTATTGGAGAAGGTGGACAAACAGACCAGAGGTGGCAATTTAAAAGGAGACTGTTACAAAGGAATACTATGGATTAAAAAATTGGACACGGTTCAACCTAAAGGGCTTCATGACCAATGTATAACGATGTTTTTTATAACTTATTACCTTCACTTCTTCTTGTTTTATAGATATATGTATTGAGCTAAGAACCTGCATAAATACAACACCAGAAAGAAAGGTATCTCGAGTATATGTCGCAAATAAGAGAATGAGCAAGAAAAAGGTAACTTGATCTAGGTAGCAACTTAGTAAGTATATAAGGTACATTATGATACCAAATTACTAGGCATGTTATGGTAGAGCATGCCCCTTTTATTAATTCTTATACACCAGTGGATAGGCCTTGAGTAGGCAGTATCTACTGGAGTAATGTTATATAGAAACTATAACATGTATCCTAACGAAAATAAGTTTTTAGGGATATAACATTTTTTGCAATAAGGATAATTCTATGTTTTATGTATTTTATTAGTGGTTTTTTGTCACAAATTCATCATCCATACGTGCAATAGGATCGGATGATTTTATTGGATTAGCACTGGAGCACTTTAATAGTATATAGGGGATTAAGTCCAGTAAGGACTATAGGACATACCTTATTTTATCAACTAAGGAATCTATAGTTGCTTTTTAATCTTTTAACACCCAAACACACGGACTCTTGAATGGACTACTTCGGAATGCACTTTTTCTAGAATTTTTAATATTACCTAAGTATCTTATATACTCCTTGGTAGGTTATACATTCGGATTTTACACTTGGAATTTGGATGTAGGATGAATTTTATGCATTGATATTAGTACTATTTATACACAGAATGAATTTTATTTATTTATATCACGGATGGTTTACATTCACTATATGGACTACTTGACCTTTGTTTTAGAGAAGTAGATGGGATGGGTCTGTAATTACTTTCTAATCAATTTCCTGTCTTGATCACTATATAAGCACAGAATGTTCTTTTGAGAGTTGCACTTGATAAGGGCGCATGTCGCTCGAAACAGTCGTGTGGATATCTGTGTGAATACGCGAGTTTTCACAGCACAGTCTGTGCCCTAGTTTGGTTTCTCGCATCCCTTATGTTTGACTAGAGATATGTAGGGAGGATTGGAATATCCCCTGGATGGTGGGATGAACCTAACACTATACCAGCTGCCCGCCCATCTACTATATTATCAGCATGTGTTCTATGGGGATGTAAATTTTACATTTTCCTCATTGTAGATTTACGATCGGTAATTTACGACCATTATCGTAAATTTACGGTTACAATCATAAATTACGTATGTTAATCTGATAAATAGGCCACATATGCCCCATTACTAGATATAAGATTTATAAAGTCATACACGGGTTGCGCCTGTATAAAAAACACTTGGCCAGTGGCCTCAGATGTTGTTATATGGTCAGGGAACTCCCTGTACTTTATCTATATATATAAAAGTCAATGTATGTAATGTGTGTATGTAGTGTATGTGTATGTATGTTTTATGTATGTATGAGTGTATGTGTTTGCATGTATGGTATGTATGTATGTATGTGTGTTTTGTTCCAGATAAAACTCCAAATGGTGGGACAATTTTATAAGACTTGGTATTACTTATGTATAAGAACCTGGGGAAAAGCTAGGCACTTTACAACTTTTAAAATGCCTCCGTACCCCCTTTTTTCGACATTTTTAAGTTTAATTACCTGTGTTGTTCTGCCATCTGTGGTGAATTCAGTGAATCAAGTATTGCACACCTTCCAAATTGTCACAGATTGTTTAGGGCAGTACAATGCTTTACTTCATTTTGTTCTGTTGTTGATGTAATAGGAGGTAGAAACTGTCAATCATGAGGAGCAGCAAACCATGTGATGTAACACGTCATGTGACCACACATGTCACCTCCTCTCATTGTGGTTCGTCCCAGATCACAGATTGAGAGGTTAAACGTGACCAATCCAAGATAAGTCTCTTGTACTGGGGGTGGGGAAGACAGCTACTCATGGAGATCACAGTCGGCTAAGGAAATGTGTAGTTTCACATTGCTGGGTGCTGATAGCCATGAAATGGATTTGTACAGCACAAGGTAAAAAACTCCATTTATTAAGTAAAGACATAAGAACTGATGGTGGAGCTGCGCATCAACTGCATATCAACCTGCACTGTATAGGGGCTCATTTCACACCTTGTGTCCCTTTCCCCCACAATTAAGGGGCCCGTAACACACTCATATCACTCCTTTTTATTTTACATGGGTCATTTTTGGAAAAAAATTGTTTTCTTCTGGGGGACATGTGTGTCAATAATTCATTTGATCAATTGCAGTAAAAAATAATGAATTGATATGTTGTACCCCATGTTAAAGGGGAAGTTATGCGATACGGCACTACAGGGGAAATGGATGCGATACATGCTAAAGGGGAAGTTGTTGCGATACATGGCTAAAGGGGAAATTGAATGCGATATGTTCCAAAGGGGAAGTTGATGCGGTCACGTGTTAAAGGGGACGTTCATGCAATGTCCTTAAAGGGGAGTTAACGCGATTCGCTATAAGGGGAAGTTGGATGCGATACACGATAAGGGGAGTTATGCATATGCGATAAAGGGGAAGATGATGCGATACACACTAAAGGGGAGTTAATGAGCGATACGCGCTAAAGGGGAAGTTGGTGTGATATGCGTTAAAGAGGAAGTTGTTGTGATTCGTTATTAAAGTGGTTTTGATGCGATACACGATAAGGGTGGAGTTAATGCAATATGCGATAAGGGGAAGATGATCGATACACACTAAGGGGGAGTTAATGCGATAACGCATAAAGGGGGAGTTAATGCGTTCGCGATAAAGGGGGATTAATGCTTAACGTGCTAAAGGGGAAGTTGTGTGATACGCTTAAAGGTGTGTTGATGCATATTCGTCAAAGGGGAAGTTGTGTGAACTCAAATCCTCCAGTGTGTTGTTCCTGTTGCTCCCCCCCCCCAAAGTTTACCAGATTTGCGGCTCACCACAGTGAGTTTGAATGGTCAGGTTTGGTTAGAAGTTGCATATCCAGGTCTGTGGAAATTTTGAATGCAAGTTTTGGGTTGGAGTCTTTATGAAAAACCGGGAATATGCTCGGTACTCTGCAAGTATTTTTATTTATTTTGACGACTGTAGGGGTGTGCATATATACCCTTATATATTACACATGTAGGGGCTTATTATCACTTATGATATTAGACTGTAAGGGAACATTATCCCTTATTATTAACACTGTAAGGGGAAAATTTCCTAATTATTACACTGTAAGGACATATCCCTTATATATTACACTGTAAGGGGAACATTATCCTTATATATTACACTGTAAGGGGAACATTACCCTTAATATATTACACTGTAAGTGGAACATATACCTTATTTTATACACTGTGGGAACTTATCCCTTATATAGTACAACACTGTAAGGGAACATTATCCCTTATATCTCGTTACACCTGTAAGGGGTACTTATCCCTTATATATTACACTGTAAGGAACATTATCCTTTATATATTACACTGTAAGGGAACATTATCCTTTTATTAAACTTATATACTACACTGTAAGGGAAACATTATCCCTTATATATTACACTGTACAGGGAACATCCCTTATATACACTGTAGAGAAACTTATATTACACTTGTAAAGGGGAACATTATATATCACTGTGTGGCAGTACCCTTATATTACACTGTAAGGGACAACATTATCCCTTATTATTATTACCCTGGTATGGGAACTTATCCTTTATATATACTCCTGTAAGGGAACATTACCCTTATAATATTACACTGTAAGGGAAACATTATCCCTTATATATTACACTGTAAGGGGAACATTATCCCTTATATATTAACTGTAAGGGCATTACCCTTAATATTTACACTGTAAGGGAACATTATCCCTTATATATACACTGTAAGGGAACATTATCCTTTATATATTACACTGTAAGGGGAACATTATCCTATATTTACACTGTAAGGGGAACATTATCCTTATATATTACACTGAGGGGAACATTATCCCTTATATATTACACACTGTAATGGGAACATTATCCTTTAATATTACACTGTAAGGGGACACTTATCCCTTATATATTACACTGTAGGGGAACATTATCCCTTATATATTACACTGTAAGGGAACATGCATCCCTTATTATTACACTGTAAGGGGAACATTATCCCTTATATTTAACCTGTAAGGAGAACATTATCCCTTATATATTAACCTGTAGGGGAACATTATCCCTTATAAAACTCAAAAAAATTACACTGTAAGGAGAACATTACCCCTTATATATTACACTGAAAGGGGAACATTATCCTTATATTACACTTGTAGGACATACCCTTATATATTACGTAAGGGAACATATCCCCTTATATATTACACTTTAAGGAACATTATCCTTATATATTACACTGTAAGGGGAACATTATCCCTTATATATTACACTGAGGGAACATTATCCCTTATTATTACACTACACGTAAGGGGAACATTATCCCTTAAATATTACACTGTAAGGGGAACATTATCCCTTATATATTACACTGAAGGGAACATTATCCTTATATATTACACTGTAAGGGGAACATTATCCCTTAATATTACACTGTAAGGGGAACATTATCCTTATATATTACACTGTAAGGAGAACATTATCCCTTATATTACACTGAAAGGGGACATTATCCTTATATATTACACGAGTAAGGGGAACATTATCCTTATATATTTACACTGTAAGGGGAACATTATCCCTCTTATATTTACACTGTAAGGGGAACATTATCCCTTATATTTATATTACACTGTAAGGGGAATTGCCCTTTTCGTAAGTATCTCCTTATATTATTACATGT
>JAACNH010004550.1:0-23616 GCA_019447015.1 Hymenochirus boettgeri | reverse complement strand
ATCTGTAATATTCATCCATCCAGGTCATGGTATAACTGTAATATTCACCCATCCGGGTCATGGTATATCTGTAATATTCATTCATCTGGGTCATGGTATATCTGTAATATTCATCCACCCGGGTCATGGTATATCTGTAATATTCATTCATCCAGGTCATGGTATATCTGTAATATTCACCCATTCAGGTCATGGTATAATGTAATGGGGGTGGTGGTGGATCCCCTTTACTCTATATATAATTATGGGGATGGATGGAGTACCTTTAACTCTATATATAATGTATGGGGAGGGCTTATCCCTTTACTTGCTATTATAATGGTATGGGGAGGGATGGATACCTTTTACTCTATATATAATGTATGGGGGAGGGATGGATCCCTTTTATCTATATTAAATTTTATGGAGGGCTGGATACCTTTACCCCTTATATAATTGTATGGGGAGGGATGGATCCTTACTCATATATATAATTATGGGAGTGATGGATACCTTTTACTCTTATATCAAAATGTATGGGGAGGGCTGGGTACCTTTACTCCTATCTATATAATGTATGATGAGGGATGACTAACCTTTACTCTAGATATAATCGTATGGGGGGGAGGGATGATACCTTTACTCTATATAAAATGTATGGGGGAGGGATGGATACCTTACATATAATAATGTATGGGTAGGGATTTATACCTTTTACTCTATAAAAATGTATATGATGGCTGTATATCTTTAACTCTATATGTATGGGGAGGAGGATAACCTTTATCTATTAAAATGTATGGGGAGGGCTGGATCCTTTACTCTTATAAATAATATGGGGAGGGATGGTCCTTACTCTATTAACATATATGGGGAGGGGATGGATCTTTACTCTATATAAAAATGTATGGGGAGGGCATGGATCCTTTACTCTAATATACTGTATGGGGAAGGATGGATACCTTTACTCTATAACATGTATGTGGAGGGATGGTACCTTTACTCATATAAAATATATGGGGAGGGATGGATACCTTACTCTATATAAAATGTCATGGGGAGGATGGATACCTTTACTCTAATATAAAATGTATGGGAGGGGCTGGAATACCTTTACTCTAGATAAAGTATGGGGAGATGGATACTCTTTACTCTATTATAATGTATGGGGAGGGAGGATCCTTTACTCTATATAACAAATGTATGGTGAGGGTGGATACCTTTACTCTATATAAAATGTATGGGGAGGGATGGCTACCTTTACTCTATCTATAATTTATGGGGATGAATGGGATCCTTTTACTCGATATATAAGGTATTGGGAGGGGTAGCCCTTTACTCTAATATGAAATGATGGGGAGGGTGATACCTTTATTAACTCTATTACTATGTAATGGAGGATGGATACCTTTCCTCTATATATAATGTCTGGGGAGGAATGGATACCTTTACTCTATATATAATGTATGGGGAGGGCTGGGTCCTTTACTCTCTATATTAATTCTGGGGAGGAATGGATACCTTTACTCTATAGATAATGTTATGGGGAGGGCTGGATACTTTACTCTAATATATCATGTAGGGGAGGGATGGATACCATTACTCTAATATATAATGTATGGAGAATGAATGGATACCTTTACTCCTATATATATGTATGGGGAGAATGGATACCTTTACACTATATAAAATGTATAGGGATGTCTGTTATCTTTGGGACTCTATAATGTAATGGGGAGGCGCCTGGGTACCTTTACCTATATATAATGTTATGAGGGAGGGATTAATACCTTTACTCCTAATAATGTATGGGAGGGATGGATACCTTACTCTATAATATAAATTTACATGGGGGAGGGATGGATTACATTTACTCTAGATCACCACAAACTGTGTCGTGCCACGGGTCTGTGCTGTCTTCTCGCGGGAGTGTGTCCTCGCAGTGCTGCCTTGTTCTCTCACTGACTCTCTCCGCTATTGCTTCACAGCCGGAGTGGCGCCAGGCGCAGTGCTCCGGGGTCGTACGGGAGCTCCTAGTGACTCTGCTCTCTGCACTGTCTTTGATACCTTTACGTCTATAAAATGTATGTGGAGGGATGCCATACCTGTACTCTATATATAATGTATAGGGATGATGGATACCTTTTACTCTATTAAAATGTTAGGAGGGCGGTAATATCTTTTACTCGCTAATGTATGGGGTTGAGGGCTGGTGACCTTTACTCTATATATATGTATGGGGAGGACTGAATACCTTACTCTATATAAAAGTATGGGGGAAAGAGATGAATACCCTTGACTCTATATATAATGTATGGGGAGGATATATACTTTACTCTATATAATGTATGGGGAGGGATGATACCTTTACCTATATAAAAGTATGGGGAGGATGCTACCTTTAATCTATATAAACTGTATAGAGAGGGATGATCCTTTACTCTATATTAATGGTATGGGGAGGGATGATACTTTACTCCTATATATAATGTATGGGGAGGGCTGGTACCTTTACAACTACATAAATGTATGGGGAGGGCTGGATACCTTTACTCTATATAAAATGTATGGGGAGGGCTATGGCCACCCCGGGTGGGGGGCTTAACACTTATATAATATACATTTACTCTCTATCTATATATGTTATTATATATATAATAAATATATTATATTATCTATATATAATGTTGGGGAGTGATGGATACCTTTACTCTATACTAATGTATGGTGAGGGATGGAATACCTTTACTCTATATAAAATTTAGGGGAAGGACTGGATACCTTACTCTATTTAAAATGTAATTGGAGGGATTGGATAACCTTTTACTCTAATATATAATGAATGGGGGAGGGATAATACCTTTACCTATATCACAATGGTTATGGGAAAGGGCAAAACAAAAATTTTTTTGGATACCTTTACTCATATAAATGTATATGGAGGGATTAGATACCTTTACTCTATATATAATGTCTGGGGAGGGATGGGATACCATACTCTATATAAAATGTAATGGGGAGGGCTGGATACCTTTACTCTATATACTGTCTGGGGAGGGCTGGATAACCTTTACTCTCTATAAAATGTTATGGGGAGGATGGATACCTTTCACTATATATTAATGTATTGGGGAGGGATTGATTACCTTTACTCTATATCAAAATGTATTGGGGATTTGGGATACCTTACTCTATTAAAATATATGGGGCGATGGATACCTTTACTCTATCATACGGTATGGGGAAGGGATGGATACCTTTACTCTAATCTAACATATTGGGGAGGGCTGGATGACCTTTACTCTATGAAATGTTTATGGGGAGGGAATGGGATACCCTTTACTCTATATATATTAAGGGGTGGATTGAATGTATATCTTTACTCTATATATCAGTTGGGGAGGGCTGAAACAGTTACTCTATATAAATGTATGGGGAGGGCTGGATACCTTTACTCTATATAAATGTATGGGGAGGGATTGATCCTTTCCTATATAAAATGTATGGGAGGGATGGATACCTTTTTCTCTATATTAATGATGTTCTGGGAGGGATTGTAACTTTCACTCTATAATATAATGTATGGGTGGGATGATCCCTTTACTCTATATGTAATGTATGGGGAGTGAATGGATACCTTTACTCTCTATATAATGTATGGGGAGGGACTGTATACCTTTACTCTCTATAAAATATATGGTAGGGCTGTATACCTTTACTCGTATATAATGTTATGGGGAGGGCTGGATACCTTTACTCTATATATAATTTAATGGAGGGGCTGCATACCTTTACTCTAATCTAAAATGTATTGGGAGGGCTGGATACCTTCTACTCTGGATATAATGTATGGTTGGAGGGCTGGATACCTTTACTCTATATATAATGTCCGGGAAGGCGGCATACCTTTACTAGCTATATACATTGTATGGGGAGGGCTGTTACCTGACTCTGTATTGATGTAGTGGAGGCAGGATACTTTACTTCTGTATATATGTATGGGGAAGGATTGATACCCCCCCCCCCCTTTTTTTTTTTTTTTTATTACTCTATATATAATGTATGGGGAGGGATGTATACCTTTACTCTGTATATAATGGATGGGAGGGCTGTATACCTTTACTCTATATAAAATGTGTGGGGAGGGCTGGATACCTTACTCTATATAACATGTATGGGGATGCTGGCATAACCTTTACTCTATATAAATGTATGGGGAGGGATGTATACCTTTTCTGTATATAATGTATGTGGAGGGCTGTATAACTTTCACTCTATATATAATGTATGGGAGGGCTGCATACCTTTACTCTATATATAATGTAATTGGTGAGGGATGGATACCTTTACTCTATATAAAATGTGTGGGGAGGGCTGGATCCCTTTTACTCTATATAAAATGTATGGGGAGGGATGGATACCTTTACTCTATATATATGTCGGGGAGGGATGGAACTTTACTCTATATATTGTATGGGAGGAGTGGATACCTTTACTCTGATATAAAATGTACTGGGGAGGGATGGATCGCTTTACTCTATATATAAGGTTGGGGAGGGATGGATACCTTTACTTACTCTATATAGCAGATGTAATGGGATGGATTTATACCTTTACTCTATCTTACTGTATGGGGAGGTGCTGTATAACTTTACTCTATATAACCTGTGTGGTGAGGGATGTGTCCCTTTACTCTAATATATAATGCATGGGGAAAGGGCTGTATATCCTTTACTCTATAAAATGTATGGGGAGGGATGGATACCTTTACTCTATCTATAATGTATGGGGGGGATGGAATACCTTTTGCTCTATTATAATGTATGGGGAGGTATGGATACCTTTACTCTATATACAATGTATGGGAGGGATGTGATCCTTTAACTTAGTATACAATTATGGGAGGGCTGGATCCTGTACTTTATATAATAATGGGAGGGCTGTATACTTTACTCTATATAAATGTGTGGTGAGGGCTGAATACCTTACTCTATATAAAATGTATGGGGATGGAGGGCTGATACCCTTTACTCTATGACATGTATGGGAAGCTGTATACCTTTACTCTATATATAAATTAATGGGGAGGGATGGATACCTTTAACTCTATATAAAATGTGTGGGGGAGGGCTTGTATAACGTTACTCTATATAAAATGTATGGGGAGGCTGTTTACCTTTACTCTCATATAAAATTATGGGGAGGGTTTGTATACTTTACTCCTTTATATACTGTTATGGGGAGGGCTGGATACCCTTTACTTTTTTATATTGAATGGGAGGGGATGATCCCTTACTCTATATATAATGTATTGGGTAGGGATGGAAAAAAACATACCTTTACTCTTTATATATTGTATGGGGAAGGGAATGGGATACCTTTACTCTATATATAATGTTTATGGGAGGGATGGATACCTTTACTCTATATAAAATGTATGGGGAGGGGCTGTATACCATTTACTCTATATACTGTATGGGGAGGGATGGATCCTTTACTCTATATAAAATGTTGGTGGAGGGCTGTATCCCTTTTACTCTATATATAATGTCTTGGAGGGATGATACCTTTACTCCTATATATAATTATGGGGGAGCGCTGGATACCTTTCTCTAATATATAATGTACGGGGGAGGGATGTATCTCTTTTACTCTTATATATGTTAATGGGAGGGAATGGATACCTTTTCTCTATATAAAATGTATTGTAGGGATGGCTTTATACGTTTACTCTATATTAATGTATGGGGAGGGATGAAACCTTTACTCTTTATAAAATGTTATGTATGGGAGGCTGGAGACCGTTACTCTATATATAATGTATGGGGAGGGATGGATACCTTTCCTCTTTATAATGTATGGGGAGGGATGGATACCTTTAACTCCTATATATATGTATGGGGAGGGATGGATACTTAACTCTAGTATAAAATGTATGGGTGAGGGAATGTATACCTTTACTCTATAGATACTGTATGGGGAGGGATGGATACCTTTACTCTATATAAAATGTATGGGGAGGGCTGGGTACCTTTACCTCTATATATAATGTATGGGGGTGATGTATACCTTTAAACTCTATATAAAATGTATGGTGAGGGATAGATACCTTTACTATATACATATTTATGAGGAAGGATGGATACCTTTATTCTATATATAATGTATGGGAGGGATGGATCCTTTACTCTATATAAAATGTATGGGGAGGGATGGATACCTTTACTCTATTCTATGTATTGGGGAGGGATGGAGACCTTTACTCTATATATATGTTGGGAGGGATGGATACCTTTACTTACCTCTTATAATATTGGGGAAGGAATGTAATACCTTTACTCTATACAAATGTATGGGGAGGGATTAGACCCTTTACTCTATATAAACTGTATGGGGAGGGGATGTTACCTTTACTCTATAACAAAATGTATGGGGAGGGATTGATACCTTACTCTATATAAATGTATAGGGATGTGCTGTAATACCTTTTACTCTATAATGTATGGGAGGGCTGTATACTTTACTCTTATAAATGTATGGTGAGTTGGGGGCTGTATACCTTTACTCTAATATAAATGTATGGGGAGGGCTGTATACCTTTACCTATATATAATGTATGGAGGATGGATACCTTTACTCTATATTAATGTATGGGGATGAATGTACCTTTACTCTATATATAATTCGGAGGCTGTCTAACCTACTCTATAATGTATGGGGAGGGCTTGTCATACCTCTTACTCTATATAAAATTGATGGGGATGGCTGGCTACCTTGCTCTATATAAAATGTATGGGGAGGGAGTGGATACCTTTACTCTATATATCATGTATGGGGAGGGATGACACCTTTACTCTATATATAATGTATGGTGAGGGCTGGACACCTTTACTCTATTTTATAATGTATTGGGAGTGCATGGGTACCTTACTCTATATATAATGTCTGGGGCGTTGCTGGATACCTTTACTCTATATATAATAGTATGGGAGGGATGGATACCTTTACTCTATATATAATGTATGGGGGAAGGGATGTCTACCTATTACCTAGATATAATTTATGGGGGAAGGGCCGGATACCTTACTCTATATATAATGTATTGGGAGGCTGGATACCTTTACCTCTTATATAAAATGTATGGGGAGGATGGGATATACCCCTTTACTCTATATATAATTATTGGGGGATGTAACGTTACTCTAGGTTCTAAGGTCATGGGGAGGGCTTTATACTTTAACTCTATATATAATGTATGGGGAAGGGATGGATACATTTACCTCTATATATATGTATGGGAGTGCATGGATACCTTTACTCTATATATAATGTATTGGGGAGGGATTGATACCTTACTCTATATTATAATGTATGAGATGGATGGATACCTTTCTCGATATAATGTTCTGGGAGGGCTTGGGTTACTTTTACTCTATATATATACTGTATGAGGAGGAATGAATACCGTTACTCTATATATAATGTATGGGGATGGATGGATACCTTACTCTATTAAACTTTATGGAGGCTTTTATCTCTACTCTATAATGTATAGGGGAGGTATGGCGATACCTCTATACTCTTATTATAAATATATGGGTTAGAGGTGGTGATTTGGATACGCTTTTACTCTTATATTTCATTAAATGTATGGGGAGGAATGGATACTTCCCTTTACTCATATATAGATTATGGGGTAAGGATTGGATATTCCCCTTTCACCTCTTATTTAGACTCAATTGTATTGCGGTCATGCTCACTACTGGTGGGGGGGCAATGGTGCCTTACCTTTTACTCTTATAAAATGTTCTTGGGGAGGGATGGATATCCTTTACTCTATTTATAACATTGTATGGGGAGGTCTGGTACCTTTCCTCTATATAATGTAGGGGAGGGATGGATACCTCTCTACTCTACATACCATATAATGTGCTCTCCCTGGGGAGGGCTAGTCTGGACTACCTCCTTTACTCGCTATACTATACACATGTATGGTGGACTTGTGCGCTGGATCTTTCCCCCTCTTACTCATCTTACCTCAACTATTTTCCTCTGTTATCCTCGGGGCGTGGAGTGTGGTGCATCAAGGCTGGATCCTTTATCTCTATATATCATGTATGTGGGGACGGATGGATACCCCTTTACTCTATCTATAATGTATGGTGGAGGGATGGAGACCTTTAGTCTATATTAGGTATCCTTGGGGAAGGGATGGATATACCTTTACTCTATATAATAATGTTATGGGGAGGTAATGGATACCCTTTACTCTATATATAATGTATGGTGAGGAATGAGTACCTTTACGCTATATTAATGTCTGGGGAGGGCTGGGTACCTTTACTCTTATATACTTATGCGGGGCAGGAATGGATACCTTTACTCTATAATATGTCTGGGAGGGTCTGGATACCTTTTATCACCTCTATCTATTAATTTTGGGGATGATAGGATACCATTACTCTTATTATAATGTAGGTGAGAGGATATGGATACCTTTACTCTATATATCAATGTATGGGGATATGTGAATCTGGATACCTCTTCCCTTCTCTATTCATTATGAATGTATCTGGCTGTCTGTGAGGTGCTTTGCTGTTCTCGACTTTGACTCTTATTTCTACGTTCTTACTCTTCTATAACGATTAGCGTAAGGGGAGGCTGTGGTACCTTTACTCTATATATAATTTGAGGAGGATAATACCGTCTCACCTATATATAATGTATGGGAGGATGGGATACCTTTTACTCTATATTATATGTAATGGGGAGGGATGGATACATTACTCATAAAATGTATGGGAGGGACGGTTTCCTTTTACCTTTCTTCATAATAAATTATTGGGGACGGGCTGGTGTGATTACCTTTACTGTACTATAAACAATGTTCTTGGTGAGGGATGCATACCTTTACTCTTATCTGTCGTCCGATTATTAGTGGGACGGGCTGTATATCTTTACTCTTTTAATTGTCTAGCTGGGATCGGGTACTGGGTACCATTTCTCTTTCTATATATAATGATGATAGGGTATGAATACCTTTACTCGGTACTTCATATTATGTAGGGGGAGGATGGATTACCTCCTTTACTTCTCATTATATACTTAATCTCTCATATCTATCATATGTATGGGGAGGGCTGGACACCTTGTCTTACTCTCTGTATGTATGTATGGGGAGGGGATGGATACATTTATCTATATTAATGTATGGGTAGGGATAGATACTCTTTACTCTATATATATCATGTATGGGGAGGATGGATAACCTTTACTCTATATAAAAATGTATGGGGAGGGACAAACATACAAAAAAAAAAAAATGGATACCTTTACTCTATATTAAAGGTGTATGGGGAGGGATGGATACATTTACTCTAATAAAAGGTATTGGAGGGCTGGAATACCTTTCTCTCTATATAATGTAATGGTGATGATGATACCTTTACTCTATATTATACATGTTATGGGAGGCTGTATACCTTTACTCTAATAAAATGTATAGGGGGAGGGCTGGATCCTTGGGTACTCTCTATATAATGTAGGGGATGGAATAGATACCTTTTTTACTCTATATAAAATGTATGGGGAGGGATGGATCATTACTCTATATAACATGTACGGGAGGGATAATACCTTTACTCTATTATTAAATGTATGGGAGGGATGTATACCTTACTCTATATAAATGGTAATGGGGAGGGATGGGCTACCTTACTCTATATATAAATGTATAGGGAGGGTGGATACCTTTACTCTATATATAATTTATTGGGAGGGATAGATACCTTTCCTCTATATAGAATTATGGGGAGGGATGGATCACCTTTACTCTATATAAAATGTATGGGGAGGGTTTAACCTTTCTCTATATAAAATGTATTGGGAGGGAGGGATACCTTACTCTATATATAAATGTATGGGGACTGAGGAATGGATACCTTTTACTCTATATAAATGTCCATCTGTGTCTGGGTGTCATTGTCCCAACCTTTACTCGATATAAAATGTCATAGGGAGGTTGGATACCTTTACTCTATTAAATGTATAGGGAGGCTGTATACCTTACTCTATATATAATGTATGGGGAGGATGGATAACCTTTACGCTATATACACTGTATAGGGAGGGCTGTGTATATCTTTACTCTATAAGTGTATGGGGAGGGATGGTACCTTTACTATATATAATGTATGGGATGGCTGGATACCTTTACTCTAATAAAATGTATAGGGAGGCTGGTATATCTTACTCTATATAAAATGTATGGGGAGGGATGGATACCTTTACTCTATATTAAGTTATGGGGAGGGCTGGATACCTTACTCTATATAAAATTGTATAGGGAGGGCTGTATTCTTTACGCTATATAAAATGTATGGGGAGGGATGGATCCTTTACTCTATATATAATGTATTGGAGGGCTGGATACCTTACGCTAGTAGTACTGTATGGGAGGGTGGAGACCTTTACGCTACAACCGTCACTTGCTTTCCGTCCCCACGTGTCACGGGGTTATAGTATCAAGTGCTGCTCTATACATCTAAAAATGTAATGTATGGGAGGGCTGTATCTTGACTCTATATAAATGTATGGGGAAGGATGGATACCTTTACTCTATATATATGTATGGGAGGATGGTACCTGTACTCTATATATAATGTATGGGAGGATTCTCTCTTTACTCATAATGTATGGGGAGGGCTGGATACCTTTACTCTATCTAAAAGTATAAGGGAGGGCTGTATACTTTACTTTTACTTATAATGTATGGAGGCTGTATATCTTTACTCTATAATGTGATGGGGAGGCTGTATATCTTTACTCTATAATGATAGGAGGGCTGTAATATCTTTTTACTCTATAATGTATAGGAGGGCTGTATATCTGTACTCTATTAATGTATGGGAGGGCTGTATATCTTTACTTCTAAATGTATGGTAGGGCTGTATCTCTTTAACTCTATAATTATAGTGGAGGCTGATATCTTTACTCTATAATGTATGGGGAGGGCTGTATATCTTTACTCTATAATGTATAGGGAGGGCTGTTATTCTTTACTCTATAATGTATGGGGAGGGCTGTATAACTTTACTCTATAATGTAATGGGAGGGCTGTATAACTTTAACTCTATAATGTATGGGGAGGGCTGTATAACTTTACTCTATAATGTATGGGGAGGGCTGTATATCTTTACTCTATAATGTATAGGGAGGGCTGTATATCTTTACTCTTAATTGTAATAGGAGGGCTGTAATATCTTTACTCTATAATGTATGGGGAGGGCTGTATACCTTTACTCTATATATAATGTTATAGGGAGGGCTGGTACCTTTACTCTATATATAATGTATAGGGAGGGCTGTATATCTTTACTCTATAATGTATGGGGAGGGCTGTATAACTTTACTCTATAATGTATGGGGAGATGGCTGGATACCTTTACTCTATATATAATGTAAGAGGAGGGATGAATACCTTTACTCTATATATAATGTATGGGGAGGGATGGATCCTTTACTCTATATATAATGTATGGGGAGGGATGGATATCCTTTACTCTATATATAATGTAATGGGGAGGGATGGCACCTTTACTCTATATATAATGTATTGTAATGGATGGACACCTTTACTCTATAATAAAACTGTATGGGAGTGGGATTTGCTACCTTTACGCTATATATAATGTATGGGGATGGATGATACCTTTACTCTATAATGTTGGGGAGGGCTGGATACCTTTACTCCTATATCTAATGTATGAAGGAGGTATGGATAATTTCTCTATATATAATGCTATGGGAGGGATGGATACCTTTACTCTATAATTTATGGGGGAGGGCTGTATAACTTGCTTTTTTAAAGCATAAAAAAAATGGCAAGACAATACAGTTTTCTTTTAAGTTAAGATCCAAATAGAGGTAAATATCTTCTTATGTACTGGGTTGAAAACCTAATTATATATCTTTTTCCTATGTTCCACAAAAGTATATATCCATTGTGTCTTGTAGTGTCTGTAAGATGACATAAAGCAAAACATAAGGGTAACTGTTCAAATAAAGGAGTCAGATCAAAATCTTAGTTGATCCTTTCTAGGTGCCATGGTTTTTCATAGGGTAAAATCCATCTTGCGTCACTTACTTAGGCATTCTTTTGGTTAATATTTCCCTCCTCTTATCTTGGTTAGACTTTTCCCAAAGCAAGCACCTCAATTTACCTTATAGACCATTATGATGTTTCCAGAATTCTGGGCTAGGTATGTAGTATTTTATTCGTGTCAGTTGTATCTCTCTGTTTTGCTTGAAGGTTCTCATTCATCCATGTCACGGTATATCTGGTAATATTTCATTCAGCCCGGTCATGGTATATCTGTAATATTCATTCAATCCAGTCATGGGTATATCGGTAATATTCAAATCCATCCAGGGTCATGGTATATCTGTATATTCCATCCATCCAGTCATGGTATATCTTTAAATATTCATCCTCCAGGTATGGTATATCTGTAGATAATTCATTCATGCCAGGTCATGGTAAATCTGTAATATTCATTCATCCAGTCATGGTATTCTGTAATCTTCATTCTCCATGTCATGGTATACTCTGTAAAATATTCATTCAGCCCGGTTATGGTATCTCTGTAATATTCATTCCTCCAGGTCAGTATATCGTAATATTCAATAATTCTCCAGGTCACGGTATATCTGTAATATTCATATCATCCAGGTCATGGTAATCTGTAATATTCATTCATCCAGGTCACGTAGAATCTTTAAATATTCATTCATCAGGTCAGGTATATCTGTAATATTCATTCATCCAGGTCACGGTATATCTGTATATTCATTCATCCAGTCATGGTATATCTGTAATATTCATCCATCCATGTCATGGTATAATCTGTAATATTTCCATTCTCCAGTCACGGTAAATACTTTAATATTCAATCATCCAGGTCAACGGTATATCTGTTATCATCTCAAGGTCACGGTATATCTGTCATATCATTCAAATTCATCCAGGTCACGGATATCGTAATATCATTCATCAGTCATGGTACTACTGTAATATTCATCCATCCGTCACAGGTATATCTGTAATATTCATTCAATCCATGTCACGGTTATGCTGTAATAATTCATTCATCCCAGGCACGTTATATCTGTAAATTCATATCATCCAGGTCACGTAATCTTACTATTCTTCATCCAGGTCACGGTATATCTGAAAAAAAGTAATATTCATTAATCCAGGTCCATGGTATAATCTGTATCTGTCATGCCATCCAGGTCACGTTATATCTGTAATATTCATTATCCAGTCACGGTATATCTGTAATATTCATCCATCCAGGTCACAGGTATATCTGGAATATCAATCCATCCAGTCACTGTATATCTGTAATATTCATCCATCCAGGTCACGGTATTCTGTAATTTCATCCCCTCCAGGTCACGGTATATCTGTAATATTCATTACATCCAGTCACGGTATATCTGTAATATTCATTCATCCAGGTCATGCGTTATAAACCTCCACTGGACTAATTTCATTCACCAGGTCACTGTTAATACATCTGTAATATTCATTCTCCGGTCTGGTATATCTGTAAATTCATTCATCCAGGTCACGGTTAATCTGTAATATTTCATTCATCCAGGTCCCGGTATATTCTGTAATATTCATTCCATCCGGTCACGGTAATATCTGTAATATTCATTCATCCAGGTCATGTATATCTTTAATATTCCTTCATCCCGGTCACGGTATATCTGTAATTTCATTCATCCGGTCCCGGTATATCTCTGGTAATATTTCCTTCATCCGGTCCGGTATATCTGTAATATTCAGCCCATCCGGTCCACGGTAATTCTGTAATATTCAACCTCCAGGTCACGGTATTCTGTAATATTCATTCATCAGGTCACGGTATATCTTTATATTCAATCCAATCCAGGTCACGGTATATCTGTATATGCATCCCTCCAGGTAGCGGTATGATCTGTAATATTCCACCACCAGTCACGGTATTCTGTAATATTCATCCATTCCAGGTACGGAATATCTGTAATTTCATCCATCCAGGTCCATGGTATATCTGTAAGATGTCATTCATCCAGTCACGGTTATCTGTTAATATGTCTTTCATCCAGGTCCACGGTATATCTGTAATATTATTCATCCAGTCACGGTATATCTGTATATTCATTCTCCGGTCTTGTATATCTGTAATATTCATCCTCCAGGTCACGGTAATAGGTCTGTAATAATTCATTCATCCAGGTCACGGTATATCTGTATATTCATTCATCCAGGTCACGTATATCTGTAATATTCATTCATCCCGGTCACGGTATATCTGTAATATTCACTCATCCAGTCACCGTATAAATCTTAATATTCATTCATCCAGGTCACGGTATAATTTGTAATATTCTTCATCCGGTCATGGTATATCTGTAATTTCATTACTCCAGGTCATGGTAATCTGTAATATTCAATTCATTCCATGTCATGGTAATATCTGTAATATTCATTCATCCAGTCAAGGATATCTGTATTTCATTCATCCAGGTCTGGTATATCTGTATATTCATCCATCCCAGGGCAAAGGTATACTCTTGTAATATTCATCCATCCAGTCAATGGTAGATCTGTAATATTCATTCTCCAGGTCACTTACTTCTGTATCTTCATCCATCCAGGTCATGGTCTAATCTGAATATTCATCCCCGGTCATGGTATATGTAATATTCATTCTCAGGTCATGGTAATATCTGTAATTTCATTCCACCGGTCAGCGGTATCTCTGTAATATTCAATCCATCCAGGTCCCACGGTATATCGTATATTCATCCATCCAGGTCATGGTATATCTGTAATTTTCATCCAGTCATGGTATATATGTAATATTCATTCTCAGGTCATGGTATTCTGTAATATTCATTCAATCCAGGTCACGGTATGATCTGTAATATATCATCCATTCCAGGTCACGGTATATCTGTAAATTTCATCCAGGTCATGTATAAATATGTTTTAATATTCATTCTCAGGTCCTGGTAATATCTTTAATATTCATCCATCAGGTCACGTATATCTGTAATATTCATCCATCCAGGTCATGTTATATCTGTAATATTCATCCAGGTCTGGTATATCTGTTAATATTTTATCCAGGTCCATGTATAGCTGTAATATTTATCCATGTCATGGTATATCTTTATATTCATCCAGGGCCATGGTATCTCTGTAATATTCCATCCATCCAGGTCATGGTATATCTGTAATACTCTCCACCAGGTACCTGGTAATCTGTAAATTCATTTATCCGGTCATGGTATACTGTAATATTCATCCTCCAGGTCATGGTATATCTGTAATATTCCATCCATCCAGGTCATGGTCTATCTGTAATTTCATCCTCCAGGTCATGGTATATCTGTAATATTCATTAATCCATGTCATTGTATCTCTGTAATATTCATCCAGTTCTGGTAATATGTGTACTATTATCTAGGTCCTGGTATCTCTGTAATATTCATTTTATTCCTGGTCATGGTATATCGTAATAATTCATCCATCCAGGTCTGATATTCTGTAATATTCATTCATCCATGTCCATGGTATCTCTGTAATAGTATCCCAGGTTATGATATATCTGTAATATTTATCCAGGTCATGGTATAATCTGTAATATTCATTCATCCAGGCCATTGGTATATCTGTATATTCCTCCATCCGGTCATGGTATACGGGGATCCTGTAATATTCATCCATGTCCGGTATATCTGTCATTCATCTCCTCAGGGTCATGGTATAGCTGTAAAATATTCACGTCCATCTAGGTCAATGGTATACTGTAATATTCATCCAGGTCACGGTAGATCTGTATATTTATCCAGATCATGGTATAGCTGTATTTAATCCATCCAGGTCATGATATATCTGTAATATTCATCCATCCAGGCATGGTATATCTTATAATATTTATCCATCCAGGTTCTGGTATATCTGTATATTTATCCAGTTCTGGTATAATCTTACTATTCATTCATCCAGGTCATGGTATCTCTGTATATTCATCCATCCAGGTCATGGTTACTCATCTGTAATATTCATTCAATCCAGGTCATGGTATATCTGTAATATTCATCCAGGTCATGGTTATCTGTATATTTATCCAGTCTGGTATCTCTGTAATATTCATTCATCCAGGTCATGGTATATCTGTAATATTCATATCCACCAGGTCATGGTAATTCTGTAATATTCATCCAGGTCATGGTATATCTGTAATATTTATCCAGGTCATGGTATATCTGTAATATTCATATCATCCAGGTCATGGTATATCTGTAATTTTATCCATCCAGTCATGGTCTAATCTGTAATATTTTCATCATCCAGGTCATGGATTCTGTATAATATATCATCCCGGTTCACAGTATATCTGTAATATTCATGCCTCCAATCAATGGTATAATCTTGTCAAGTTCCCTCATCCCATCCGGTCTGGTATAACTTAATATTCACCCATCCTGGTTCCATGTTATATCTGTAATATTCATATTCATCTGGTCAGGTATTCTGTAATATTTCATCCATCCCGGGTCATAGTTATCAGTAATATTCATCTCCTCCAGGTCATGGTATATCTGTAATATTCACCCATTCAGGTCTGGTATATCTGTAATATTCATCCATCCGGTCATGGTATATCTGTAATATTCATTAATATCAGGTGCATGTATAATCTGTAATATTCATATCTCCAGGTCATGGTATATCTGTAATATTCATATCATCCAGGTCCAAGTTAATATCTGTAATATTTATCCATCCAGGTCATGGTATCTCTGTACTATTTCTCCAGGTCATGGTATATCTGTAATATTCTTCATCCAGGTCATGGTATATCTGTAATATTCATCCATCCAGGTCATGTTATATCTGTGAATATTCTTCATCCAGTCATGGTATATCTGTAATATTCAATCCAGGTCATGGTATACTGTAATATTATCCAGGTCAGGTATATCTGTAATATTCATTCATTCGTCATGGTAAAAATCTGTAATATTCATCCATCCATGTCATGGTTATATCTGTATTTCATCCAGGTCATGGTATATATCTTTAATATTTATCCAGTCATGGTTAATATCTGTAATCTTCATATCATCCAGGGTCATGGTCATTCTGTAATATTCCTCCATCCATGTCAAGGGGGGGGGGGGGGTTGTATATCTGCAATAATTCATTTCATCCAGGTCATGGTATATCTGTAATATTATTCAATCCGGTTCACAGTATCATCTGGATATTCCTTCATCCAAATCATGGTATATGCTGTAATATTCATCATCCCGGTCATGGTATACTGTATATTCTCCTCCTGGGTCATGGTATATCTTATATTCATGTCATCTGGGTCATGGGTATTATCTTTCATTTCATCCATCCGGGTCATAGTATATCAGTAATATTCATCCATCCAGGTCCATGGTTAATCTGTAATATTCAACCCATGTCAGGTCAATGGTATTCTGTAATATTCCAATCCCTCCAGGTCATGGAATATCTGTAATATTCATTAATCCAGTCATGGTATACTCTGTAATATTCCTTCATTCCAGGTCATGGTATATAATGCGTAATATTCATTCATCCAGGTCAAGGTATTGTAATATTCATTCATCCAGGTCATGGTAATAGCTTTAATTAGTCATCCATCCAGTTCACGGTATATCTGTTATATTTCTCATCCAGGTCATGGTATATCTGTAATATTCATTCATCCAGGTCACCGTATATCTGTAATATTCATCCATCCAGGTCATGGTATATCTGTAATATTCATCCAGGTCATGGTATATATGTAATATTCATTCCTCAGGTCATGGTATATCTGTAATATTCTTCATCCCCGGTCACGGTAATTCTGATATCAATCCAATCCAGTCACGGTATATCTGTAATATTCAAATCCATCCAGGTCATGGTATATCTGGTAATATCCATCCAGTCAAATGGTATATATGTCATAAAAGTTTTTCCCCCATTTCCTCAGGTCATGGTATATCTGTAATATTCATTCATCCAGGTCCACGTATATCTGTAATATTCCCAATCCATCCAGGTCACGGTATATCTGTATATTCATCCATCCAGGTCATGGTATATCTGTAATATTCATCCAGGTCATGGTAAATATTAATATTCATTCCTAGGTCATGGTATATCTGTAATATTCATCATCCAGGTCCGGTATATCTGTAATATTCATCCATCCAGGTCACGGTATATCTGTTAATATTCATCCAGGTCATGGTATATATGTACTATTCCATTCCTTCAGGTCTGGTATCTTCTGTAATATTCCACCATCCAGGTCACGGTATATCTGTAATCTTCATCCATCCAGGTCATGGGTATTCTGTAATATTTCTCAGTCATGGTCTCTCTGTATATTCATCCATCCAGTCATGGTATATGACTTAATATTCACCCATCCGGGTCATGGTATATCTGTAATTTCATTTCACTGGGTCATGGTATATCTTTATATTCAGCCACCGGGTCATGGTATATCTGTAATCTTCATTCATCCAGGTCCTGGGGTATATCTGTAATATTCATCCATTCAGGTCATGGTATATCTGTAATCTTCATTCATCCAGGTCATGGTATATCTGTTATAATTATACATCCCGTTCACAGTATATCTGTAATATTCATTCATCCAGGTCATGGTATATCTGTAATATTTATCTATCTAGGTCATGGTATAACTGTAATATTCACCAATCCGGGTCATGGTATATCTGTAATATTCATTCATCTGGTCATGGTATATGTATATTCATCCATCCATGTCATAGATAGTCAGTAATATCATCCATCAGGTCATGTATAATCTGTAATATTCACCCATTCATGTCATTGTATATCTGTAATATTCTCCTCCGGTCATGGATATCTGTAATATTCATCCATTCCGTTTCATGGTATAATCGTAATATTCGTCCATACCGGGTCATGGTATATCGTAATATTTTTTTTCCCATTCCATCCGGTCATGGTATCTGTAAATATTCATTCCATCCGCGTCATGGGTATATCTGTAAATTCATCCATCCGGGTCATGGTATATCTGTAATAATTCATTCCATCCGGGTACTGGTATATCTGTAATATTCACCATCCGGTCTGGTTAATATCTGTTAATATTCAGTCATCCAGGTCATGGTAGATCTGTAATATTCACCCCTCCAGGTCATGGTCTATCTGTAATATTCACCCATTCAGGTCATGGATATCTGTAATATTCATCCATCCGGTCATGGTATACGTAATATTCACCATTCGTGTCAATGGTAATTCTTTAATCTTTCATGCCATCCGGGTCATGTATATCTGTACTATTCATCCTCCGGGTCTGGTTATCTGTAAATTCCATCCATCCGGGTCGTATATCTTGTAATATTCTTCATCCAGGTCCATGGTAATATCTGTATATTCATTCACCAGGTCATGGTATAATCTTTGTAAATTCATCCTTCATGTCATGTATATCTGTAATATTCAGATTCATCCTTTTCATGTTATCTGTTATAAATTTACATTTCCCGTTCACAGTATATCTGTAATTTTCATTCATCCAGGTCATGGTAGATCTGTAAATATTTTATCTATCTAGGTCATGGTATAACTGTAATATTCACACCAATCCGGGTCCATGGTATTCTTAATATTTCATTCATTCTGGGTCATGGTATTCTGTTAATATTCATCATCCAGTCTAGTATATCATAATATTCATCCATCAAGGTCATGGTATATCTGTAATATTCACCCTTCAGGTCATGGTATATCTGTAATATTCATCCATCCGGGTCAGGTATATCTGTATATTCATCCATCGCTGGTCAATGGTATAAGGGGGAGACAATTACATGGACCCGGAATGGTAGATATTACAGATATACCATGACCTGAAGGGATGATGAAGATTACAGATAACCATGACCGGATGATGAATATTACTGATTTCTATGACCTGGTGGATGAATTACCGATATACCCATGACCCAGATGAATGACTATTACAGATATCCATGACCGGATTGGTGGAATATTACAGTTATACCATACCTTAGATAGATAAATATTACAGATATACATGACCTGCGATGGAATGATATTCCAGATAATGTACGGATGGATAATATAACAGATATACCATGACCTGGATGAATGATATACAGATATACCATGACCTGAGGATGAAGATTACAGTTATACCATGACCGGATGAAGAATATACCGAATACCATGACCTGAGATGAATGAATATTACCAGATATACCATGACCGGATGGCTGAATATGTACAGATATCCAGACCGGATGGCATGAATATACCAGATTAACAGACCCGGATGGATTGAATATTAAAGATAGACCATGACCGCATGGAGAATATTACCGATATAATGACCCGGATGGATGAATATTACAGATATACATGACCTGAATGGGTGAAATTACAGATATACCATGACCTGGATGGTGAATCATTAGATATACCATGACCTGGATGAATGAATATACAGATATACCATGACCTGGATGGATGAATATTACAGAGTATACACATTACCGGAGGGATGAAATTAAAGATAACCATGACCCGGGAGGGAGATATTACAGATTACCATGAAGCGGATGGAATGAATAGACAGATATCCATGACCCGGAGGCATGAATATTACAGATATACCATGACAGGATGGACGAATATTACCAGATATTACCATGACCGGATGGCTGATATACAGATATCCATGAACGGAGGGATGAATATTACGAATATACCATGACCTGAATGGGCTGAATATTACAGATGAGACATGACATGGATAGGATGAAATACTGATATACATGACCTTGATGGATGAATATTCCAGATATACCAGACAGATGAATGAATTATACATGAATGATACAATGACCCGGATTGGGGAATAGTAAATGTTATACCATGACCTAGATAGATAATATTACAGATAGACCATGACCTGGATGAATGAATATTACAGATATATGGAACGGGATGTATAATTATAACAGGCTATACCATGACATGGAGGAAGGAATATTACAGATATACCATGACACCTGAAATGGCATGAATATTACAGAATAACATGACCTGGATGATCTATGAATATTACGCTATACCTGACCCGGGAGGATGAATATTACAGATATACATGACCCGATGGAAGATATTACCGATATACATGACCCGGATGGGTGAATATTACAGGTATCACAATGACCTGAGATGGATGAATATTCAGATATACATGACCTGATGAATATTAACAGATTACCATGACTGGATGGATGAATATACAGATATACCGTGACCTGGATGGATGAATATTACAGGATATACCATGACTGAGGAATGATATTTACATATATACAATGACCTGGCTGAAATTACATATATACCGTGACCTGGATGCGATGAAGCTTACAGATAGACCGCTGACCTGGATGGATGAATATTACAGATATACATGACCTGAGGAATGAATATTACCTATTTACTCATGACCTGGCATGAATATTACAGAAGACCAGGACCTGGATGGAGACTATACAGATATACCGTGACCTGATGGATGAATACTTACAGATATACCGGACTGGTGAATGAATATGTACAGATATACCATGCCCGAGGGAATGGAATAATTACATATATACCTGACCGGATGAATATTACAGATATACAGGCCGGGATGGATATATTACAGATATAACGGGACCTGGATGGATGAATATTACAGATATACCGTGACATGATGAAGAATATTACAATATACAATGAATGAGAATGAATATTACATATATACCATGACGGATGAATATTACCGATATACATGACCTGGATGGATGAATATTACAGATATACGGTGACAGGATGATGAATTTACAGATATACCATGACATGGAGGGATAATAAACAGAGATACCGTGACCTTGGATGGATGAATATTACAGATATACCATGACGATGAATTGAATGAAATTACAGAGTACCCTTACCTGATGGAGGATGAATATACAGATATACCATGACTGGATGATATGAATATACAGATATACCATGACCTGGATTAAGAATATTACAGATATACATGACCTGGATGGATGAAATTACGATATACAATGAACTGAATGGGGGAATATTAAGTTTTATACCATGACCTGGATGATGAATATTCCTGATATACTAGACCCGGATGATGAATCTTACAGATATACCATGAAACCAGATGAATGAATATTACAGAGATACCATGACCCGGATGGGTGATATTACAGTGATACCATGACCTGGATGATGAATATAACAGATATACCATGATTGGAGATGAATATACAGTATTAATACGTGAAACGGATGAATAATTAGTACCAGATATACCATGACCTGGATGATGATATTAAGATATACCATGACCTGGATGGATATATTACAGATTATACCATGACGGAATGAAGGAATATTACAGATATACCATGACATGGATAAATATTACAGTACAGATATACCATGACCTGGATGAATAGTTACGAATACCATGACCTGGATGGATGAATTTACGATATACCATGACCTGAATGAATGAATATTACAAATATACCATTGACCTGGATTAAATATTAAGATATACAGACCTGGATGAATATTACAGATATACCAGGACTGGATTGATATGAATATTACGATATACCATGACCTGGAATGGATCAATATACAGATTACCATGACCTGGCGAATGAATATTACAGATCTAACATGACTGGATAAAATTACAGATATACAATGACTGGATGGATAAATATTACAGATCTACCTTGACCTGGATGAAGAATATTACAGATATACAGACCTGTAGTGAATTGAATATTACAGATATACCCTGACCTGGATTAATGAATATTCACGATTATACCATGACCTGGATGGATGAATATTAAAGATATTACCAGACCTGAATGGGTCTGATTGACAGATATACATGACCTGGATGGATGAATGAATATTACTGATATACTATGACCCGGAGGGATGGATATAAAGAATTACCATGCCCAGATGAATGAATATTACAGATATACCCATGACCCGGATGGGTGAATATTACAGTTATACCATGCACCCGGATGGATGAATATACAGAGATCCTGTTTGGATGAAATGAAGATTACAGATTTATGTGAACCGGATGCATTAATTATTACAGATATTACATGACCTGGATGAATGAATATTACAGATATACCATGACCTGGCATGGATAATATTACAGAGATACCAGACTGGTATGAATGAAGATTACAGGTATACCATGACGGATAAAGATTACAGATATACATGACCGGAGGCAATTACCGTATTACCTTGACTGGTGGAGAATCTTACCGATATACCATGACCTGGATGGAATGATATTCACAGATTCTACCTGCCCTGGCTACACTAGTACCAGATATACATGACCTGGAGACTATTACGCTATCCCTGCATGGATGAAAGCAATCTCAGAA